>JAJOZX010016751.1:0-63991 GCA_023014485.1 Bathynomus jamesi | reverse complement strand
TTGAAGACCAACTGGATTCGGAGGAATGCAACACACACACACACACACACACACACACACACACACACACACACTACTCTTTCCATGTGTCTCAAACACAACAACCTGTCTAAACATAACCAAGGATCGGAGAGTAAAAGCTTTTATTGCTGCGCTCTGATTCTGTGCACATAATTTTGTGCCAAAAATTATATGGTTAGACAGTGACACATACAAACAAACTACTCTACTCTAAAGGGTTTTATGGCTACTTTCGCCATAGCCCAAACTACTATTTCAAACGGCTGATGGCCTACCTTGGCCACAGCCCAACAAATTCATCAAACGGCCGATGGCCTACCCTTGGCCATAGCCCAACAAATCATCAAAGGGCCTTGGCCTACCCTTGGCGATAGCCCAACAAATCATCAAAGGGCCTTCGCCTAACCTTGGCCATAGCCCAACAAATCAACAAAGGGCTTTGGCCTACCTTGGCCATAGCCCAACAAATCATCAAAGGGCTTTGGCCTACCTTGGCAATAGCCCAACAAATTCATCAAACGGCTGATGGCCTACCCATGGCCATAGCCCAACAAATCATCAAAGGGCCTTGGCCTACCTTGGCCATAGCCCAACAAATCATCAAAGGGCCTTGGCCTACCTTGATCATAGCCCAACAAATTCATCAAACGGCTGATGGCCTACCCTTGGCCATAGCCCAACAAATCATCAAAGGGCCTTGGCCTACCTTGGCCATAGCCCAACAAATTCATCAAAAGGGCTGATGGCCTACCTTGGCCATAGCCCAACAAATTCATCAAAAGGGCTGATGGCCTACCTTGGCCATAGCCCAACAGATCATCAAGGGCCTTGGCCTACTTTGGCCATAGCCCAACAAATTCATCAAAAGGGCTGATGGCCTACCTCGGCCATAGCCCAACATATTCATCAAAGGGCTGATGGTCTCCCTTGGCCGTAGCCCAACCTATTCAACAAGGGTCTTGTGGCCTCCTTGGCCAGAGACCAAACAGCAAAGGTCTTGTGGCCTCCCTTGGCCAGAGACCAAGCAACAAGAGTCTTGTGGCCTCCCTTGGCCAGAGACCAAACAGCAAGGGTCTTGTGGCCTCCCTTAGCCAGAGACCAAACAGCAAGGGTCTTGTGGCCTCCCTTGGCCAGAGACCAAGCAACAAGGGTCTTGTGGCCTCCCTTGGCCATAGGCCAAACAACACAAAAACAGTACAGGATTCAAAGCCCCAAGCCCTCCAGATCTACCTGTGAAGGAGTAACATTTACTCCACTAAAATTACGGGTATTGACTAGTCTGAAGTGGTAGGAGGTTTGAATACAGTACAAACTCTTTTAACCAAACAACACAGAGACAGTCAATACTATGTGGAGCTGCCTTGGAAAACACCTTGTCCAGAAATAATGGACAATTTGAAAGTAGCTAAGGCACATCTGTATAAAAATTACAGAAAACGTCAGAATGACAATCTTTTAGAACAATACAACATATTCAAAGAACAAATATAAAGGGGCTTCATTGAAGAAGTTACTGATGAACCCGTTAAAAAACGAGGTTGTCATTATTTAACACACAAAAGAGTTTACAGAGAAGACTCATCCACAACTAAACTAAGAGTAGTATACAACTGTAGTTTAAAAGACACAAATTCTGTTAGTTTAAATGATTGTCTCATGGAAGGCCCAAACCATGTCTCAGATCTTGTAAAAATTCTCCTTTGCTTCCGTTTAGACAATTATACAGTACAAAGTGACATAGAAAAAGCATTCCTTTGTATAAATTTGAAGCTTGAGTATGATAAAAATCATCTCAGGTTTTTGTGGTTTAATGATCCACATGACTTTAACAAAGGTTTCAAAACCTACAGATTTAAAGTAATTATTTTTGGAGCAAATTGCTCGCCAAGTATTCTTGCTTTAACAATTAAAAACCACCTAAACTTATTTCAATAGGACTTAACAGTTCAGTTTTTAAAACAAATTTTTAATGTGGATAACCCTCATTGGGTCACTGTAACTGAAGAGAAATTGCTTGAAATTTACCAAATGTCACAACCTATAATGAAGCAAGGAAATTTTGGACTAAGAGAGGGGTTTCTAATTCTCCTAAATTAAATGAACAAATAACAAAAGACAACAATGAGAACATTGAACCAAACAATTATACAAAAACACTTGGAATGCTTTGGTTTTTAAAACAGAATTCCGAACACGATTACACTCTTTGCACAAAGAGTTATAACTTAAATCCAAATGCCAATAGAAAAAGATAAGTGCTTTCAGAATCATCCAAAATTTTTGACCCCATTGGATTATATTTACCAGCAACCATAAGATCCAAAATCCTTTTGCAAGACTTATGGAAAAAGAAAATTGATTGGGATGAACCACTTTCAGTGGAAGACCAACTTCATTGGAAAAAATTAGCCGCAGACTTAAACAAAGTTCAAGACATCTACGTACCAAGATGTGCTGGCTACAGATTGAAATCTCAAACATTACACATTTTTACAGATGCCAGCACACAAGCTTACGGGTGTTGTGCCTATTTAACAAGTGAAAATGAAAGTAACTTGGTTTATTGAAAGGCAAAAGTGGCACCCTTAAACCAAAAGAAAACTGTACCACAACTTGAATTATTAGCTGTCTCATTGGGAGTTAAAACAGCAGACTTTCTCTCACAAGTGTATAAAGAAATTGACATACCAGACATTTACTTATGGACAGACAGTCAAATTTGTTAACATGGGTGACCAACACAGATACAACTTCTTGCAAAAACATATTTGTGAAAAACAGACTAATAGAAATCAAAACTGCAAACACATCCCTTGGTATCAAATTTAGGTACATACAAACAAAGAGAATCCTGCAGACTTTTTGACAAGAGGACTCTCTTACAACCTGTTGAAAACAAATAAAATCTGGTATGAAGGGCCTGAATGGCTAACATGTGAGGATCTTTGACCAGCCAAAGTAGTTAACCTCACACTCAACTCTACGACAACTGAAAAGATCACTGAGGACAAACCTATATTTGACTATAAACATTAGCCAGAACCTCTCACACCAAACCACCTAATTAACAGTACATAACAGTACAGAGGATCCAGATTAGGTAATAGGACACAAAGGACTCAACACAAAATACCAACATTTGACACAAATCAAAACTCAATTTATAACAAAATGGAGAGAAGAATACTTAACAAGTCTTAGAGAAAGACATAAACAATTAACAAAACAAAATTGGAATGATTCAGTAAAAATTGGGGACATTGTGTTGATACGTGACAAAACACCAAGACAACATTGGTCAATGGGAAAAGTCTTGGAACTCAAAACTGGTGAAGACGAAATTACCAGGGTTGTAAAACTGAAAACAGCAACTGGTGAAACCACCAGAGATATCACATTACTATATCCTTTGGAGTGTGGGATTAAATTAGAACCATTACCCCAAAGGATGGATCAGGATACTATTGGGGAGGAATCTCTCAATGTACCTGATGTAACTCAGACTAAACCAGACAGGCCTCAAAGAAAGACTGCTTTGAAAGCCAGAAAACTTTTACAAGAAAAAATTAAGACTGGTGACTTATAAACCTTACACAAATTGAGCAAAGTTAAAATGCTTAATAACTTTACTTTAATTCCATAAATTTCCTATACCTAAAGGGAAGGGAGTCAAACTGATTGACATAACTTTAACTAAACTTGAGAAACTAGCCTCTTGAACTTTTATATTTAAATAGGTCTTGAGTAACCTTTCTCTTCTTAAATTCCTACTTCATTCTTTTAATCCATTTTTTACGTTTTACACAGTTTGTCAAAAAATTTGATCTATAACATACAAATTTTTCTCCGACACCCCCCCAGTATATGGAAAAACTATACACGCTCACAACATGGTATCATATGTGGTACCTTTATTTCATAATTAAATATAAATTACACTGGGGAACAAATTTCAAATTTTTGTCTATTGAATTAGATTTGACAGTTACTTCTAGGTAATTTGGGTGCGCTGAGCACGAATTTTTACTCGGTTTTGCTCTATCAGGTCCTGATTTTGCTCAACACCCCTCCTCTTTCGTCGTATTCCTAAAAAGGTTTTTTTCTCAATACTCGCTGTCTTTTTGCAGTTACACATTATGCAACTAGGTTTTTATCTAGATATTTGTACCTATTGTTATGGTATTGTTGTATTATGTATATTTTTATATGTAACACCCTAAAAATATTTTTAATTTTGTCATTTTTAACCCATTTTAATATTAGTAAATTAAGCTAAAAATATCATAGAATTCTAAAATTTTCTCGAGCGTTCCTGTTCTCTGTAGAGTATTCTAGAGGGACAACTAAAATATATAAAGCGACTCGTTTCCAGAGTTAATCAGTCAATTCAATCAGTCAGTCAGTCAGTCAGTCAGTCAGTTGAGTTAGTTAATTAAGTTTGGGCATTAACATAATTTTGAATTGGCATATGATTTAGCGAGTAATTTTTTCATCGTGATTTAATATAGTTGATTTAATTAGACGTAATTTATATTGTACCTACTCATCCGTGTTTCTAGTTTAATTTCATAGATTGTAAGTACCTATTTCATAATAAGTACCTATTTAAACTAATTTTTGTGTTTATATTTCAGATTTTCTTAAATTTATATGAATTAAGGGCTTTAAATACCTTTACAAATTGGCAGAACAATCAAGCAATATGTCATCAAGCACTAGAAAGTTAAAATGCAAAAACAACCCTGATTCCTTCTGTTATATATGTGGAAATTTTACACTTCCACATCAACGAGCAAATATAACTGACTTCGTAAAAAGAGCTTACTTAGCTTATTTTGGCATAAAACTGGGGGACCAAGATAAATCGTGGGCTCCACATAAAGCCTGCACTATATGCATTGAAAGACTGCGACATTGGACGAAGGGTTCGGATTCAAAAATACCTTTTGGAGTTCCGATGGTAAGTTTATGATTTCATAAAACTACGTAATTTAATCACTAGTATACTGTAACTTACCTAAATGTAATTGTAACTTAGGTACATAAACAAAAATTTACAGAAAATGTTTATAAGAATCTCAAATATTGCATAAGGTTGAAACACATAGAAATGTTAAATGTTTGGGTGATAACTTTGATAAAATTCATAAAAACAAGTCTCTCGTCGCTTTTGTTAACGCTTTACAATTTTTTTCCATATCAGGTGTGGCGAGAGCCTACTAACCACGAGACCGATTGCTACCTTTGCTTTGTCAAGACTTCGGGCTTCACTAAGAAAAATAAACATTGTATCGAGTACCCAAATTTCGACACCGCGATACGACCTGTGCTACATTCAAATGAGATCCCCATTCCAAAATTTAAGGGTCTGCCAACTCAAGAATTAGTTGAAGATGTTCCTGAAAATATTGTTATGCACTTTGAGGAGTCAGACACCGATTGATTTTGACCCCAGCGTATTTGAAAGTCAAAACGATCCGCAAAAGTTTAACCAGGCCGAGTTGAATGATCTTGTAAGGGATCTAAATTTGCCAAAAAAGGCTGCGGAAATTTTAGCTTCAAGACTTAAAGAGAAAAACTTGCTTACTTCAAACACATACATTTCATTTTACAGAAAAAGAGAAGAAGAACTTGTTAAATATTTTAGAACAGAGGATAGTTTAGTATATTGCTGCGACATAGTGGTTTGTTAAAGAAGATGGGGGTTGAGTCTTACGATGCAAATGATTGGCGCTTGTTTTTAGACAGTTCGAAAAGAAGTCTTAAGTGTGTGTTGTTGCATAATGGCAATCTATACGGCTCGATACCGATTGGGCACTCAACAAAATTAAAAGAAAAGTATGAACATATAGAAAAGGTTTTAAATCTTATCAAATATAGGGAGCACGAGTGGATCATATGTGTTGACTTAAAAATGGTTAATTTTCTGCTAGGACAACAAGGAGGGTATACTAAATATCCTGCTTCCTTTGCTTATGGGACAGCAGAGCCAAGGAAGAACATTATTTCAAACAAATCTGGCCAGCACGAACATCACTTACTGTCGGAGAAAAAAACGTAATTAATCCACCTTTAGTGAGCAGAGATAAAATCATATTTCCTCCTCTGCATATAAAACTAGGCCTCATTAAACAATATGTAAAAGCTTTAGATACGAACGGCGAGTGTTTCAAATACATAACTTCAAAATTTCCAAGTTTAAGTTATGAAAAAATCAAGGCGGGAATTTTCGACGGTCCACAAATAAGAACAATGATTAAAGACAGCAATTTTCCTAATGTCATGAATGAACGCGAAAAAAATGGCTGGTTCTCATTCGTGGACTTGATAGAAAACTTTTTAGGCAATTATAGGGCAGATAACTACGAAGAAATCGTAAAAAAACTTTTAAGGGACTACAAAGAGTTAGGTTGCAATATGAGCATAAAAATGCATTTTTTGAATAGCCATCTTGACCAATTTCCAAGTAATTTAGGTGATGTAAGTGACGAACAAGGGGAGAGATTCCACCAAGATATCAAAATTATGGAGGAACGGTACCAAGGCCGCTGGGATTCCCACATGATGGCTGATTACTGCTGGTGCTTGAAAAGAGACCTGCCATCAACAAGCAAATACGCTAGAAAGTCTTACAAAAGAAACTTTTTGCCACAGTGAAAGCTTCATATCTGTTTGTTTTTTATTTTAAGTCATTTCTATCGTTATAATGTAATTTTACTGTAGTTTGAACTGCTTGTATTCATGAAACTTGAAAAAAAAATTTAACACATGACTTAATTTTTTAGTCCTAATTTGAAAAATCTGGAAAATGGCACATAGGCTGTCGACAAGAATCAGGACCTGATAGAGCCAAACCGAGTTGAAATTCGTATTTAGCGCACCCAAATTACCTAGAATCAAGTGTCAGATATCATTCAATAAAATACGTGTTGCCCAGTGTTATTAATTAATTGAATTAAATATCTATACAAAATTGCCTCGGATTGGCGACATAGCCTATTGGGAATGAAATAATTGCCATACGTACAAAGAACCTGTATGTATGCATCGAGCCTCACATGCAACAAGAAAACCCAATTTATTGTTTAGTTTACCACAGAGAAGTAGACCAAACAAAACTTTGCGAAATCAGCAAATAATGAAAATACAACGTGAAGCTCTCGGAGCTGTTTATGTGCAGCGAACGCTTTAAACAGGGAAGATGTGCTTTTGTCTTCCCTAAAGTTCTGAGTGAATTCCTTATAATAAACTTAATAACTAAAAAAACAAGAGGATAGGCCTATACCTTCAAGTGTTTATATAGTGACTGCCTATATTAATTACATCAAGTTAACTCATCGCGTAACTCCATCGTGGCGGCCCTACACCGAAAACGATCGTGACGCCCTACATCGAAGCAAACTAAGGCCCAGCAAAAATAAGGTGGGACAATTTCTTTTCGCTCACATATAGGCATCTAAAATCCCGACGCTAAAATTACCATAAACAATTAAATATAAAGAGGTCCTTTAAAGATCTACATATTCATAACTCTCGAACGAAAAAACATAGGGCTTTTGTCATTTAACTCTCCACTGAAATCTGCTTGAAATTTCCAACGGATGAGGATATCAGGCAATCAACCCATAGCCCTATATAGTCTTTTCATATGGTGGCCCGTGTATGGGGAACTGACCCCTCTAAAATTTACACTGACACACACAGTGGCTAGGCTTAGCTCATTAGGCCTAACCCCAATTTCAATCATAACCCCACTATAGTTTTTTCGGATCAAATGTAGAATTCGGACCCCAGCCTTCTTTAGTTAGCTTTATAAGGCTAACTAACGAAAATATCACGCCCTAACCTAACCAATCGTTAGGTTAACTGTACGCCTTTGACGATTGGTTAGGTTAGGTCATGATATTTTCGTTAGTTAGCCTTATAAAGCTAACTAAAGAAGGCTGGGGTCCGAATTCTACATTTGATCCGTTTTTTCATATGGTGGCCTATGCAACTGGGAACCGATCCCTTTACCTTTACACTAACCGAAAACAAAGGCTTGTTCATTTAACAGGCACAACTCATTTTAGGTCCTATAAAAATAGGCCCGCAACATTAAGCCTATTTAATAGGTCCTACTCTTCAAACTCAAAACAAAGCCTTGTTGATTTAACAGGCTTAACTCATTTAAGGTCCTATAAAATAATAGGCCCAAACATAAGCCTATTTAGTAGGCCCACCTAACTTTACCTTACATAATAGGCCTACCTCTTAAAGTAGACCTTACTCTTTACACTCAAGGCCTATGCTAACTAAAAACGCTAAATTTATAATTCAACCTGTGGTGTAGGTTATAAAATTTATTTCAGCAATTTAACTTACTCATAAGACTCATTAACATCACAAAATTCGACTCAGAACTGTAACATCACAAAGACCTAAAGCAATTGCACGAATTCAAACCTACACCCACCTAACACCTATTCGTAACCCCATTCCAAGTCCTATTTGACATATAGGCGCAACCTATTCCAAGTCCTATTTGACATATAGGCGCAACCTATTCAAAGTCCTATTTGACATATAGGCATAAAACAGACAAGACTTGATATAAGGGTCTCAAATGCAACATTTGAGGATCTTTACTCAGCCAAATTGGTTAACTTAACACAAAACCCAAAAATAAAACCCTATAACAAAATACACATTTACACACATACATACGGTACAGTATATAAATATATACATACGACTCCAAACATCCAATTCCTCTTTTAAAGGAAGAATCACAACAGATTTCATCAACAGACACATCCATTCCTTGCAAACAGATTGGATTCCTTCAAAACCCAAAACCTTCCAGACCTACCTGTAGGATACACAACATTTACTCATTCATAACTACGGGTATTAACTTCATTGGAGTGGTGAATCTAAGTTTTGAAGACCAACTGGATTCGGAGGAATGCAACACACACACACACACACACACACACACACACACACACTACTCTTTCCATGTGTCTCAAACACAACAACCTGTCTAAACATAACCAAGGATCGGAGAGTAAAAGCTTTTATTGCTGCGCTCTGATTCTGTGCACATAATTTTGTGCCAAAAATTATATGGTTAGACAGTGACACATACAAACAAACTACTCTACTCTAAAGGGTTTTATGGCTACTTTGGCCATAGCCCAAACTACTATTTCAAACGGCTGATGGCCTACCTTGGCCACAGCCCAACAAATTCATCAAACGGCCGATGGCCTACCCTTGGCCATAGCCCAACAAATCATCAAAGGGCCTTGGCCTACCCTTGGCCATAGCCCAACAAATCATCAAAGGGCCTTGGCCTAACCTTGGCCATAGCCCAACAAATCAACAAAGGGCCTTGGCCTACCTTGGCCATAGCCCAACAAATCATCAAAGGGCCTTGGCCTACCTTGGCATAGCCCAACAAATTCATCAAACGGCTGATGGCCTACCCATGGCCATAGCCCAACAAATCATCAAAGGGCCTTGGCCTACCTTGGCCATAGCCCAACAAATCATCAAAGGGCCTTGGCCTACCTTGATCATAGCCCAACAAATTCATCAAACGGCTGATGGCCTACCCTTGGCCATAGCCCAAAAATCATCAAAGGGCCTTGGCCTACCTTGGCCATAGCCCAACAAATTCATCAAAAGGGCTGATGGCCTACCTTGGCCATAGCCCAACAAATTCATCAAAAGGGCTGATGGCCTACCTTGGCCATAGCCCAACAGATCATCAAGGGCCTTGGCCTACTTTGGCCATAGCCCAACAAATTCATCAAAAGGGCTGATGGCCTACCTCGGCCATAGCCCAACATATTCATCAAAGGGCTGATGGCCTCCCTTGGCCGTAGCCCAACCTATTCAACAAGGGTCTTGTGGCCTCCTTGGCCAGAGACCAAACAGCAAGGGTCTTGTGGCCTCCCTTGGCCAGAGACCAAGCAACAAGAGTCTTGTGGCCTCCCTTGGCCAGAGACCAAACAGCAAGGGTCTTGTGGCCTCCCTTAGCCAGAGACCAAACAGCAAGGGTCTTGTGGCCTCCCTTGGCCAGAGACCAAGCAACAAGGGTCTTGTGGCCTCCCTTGGCCATAGGCCAAACAACACAAAAACAGTACAGGATTCAAAGCCCCAAGCCCTCCAGATCTACCTGTGAAGGAGTAACATTTACTCCACTAAAATTACGGGTATTGACTAGTCTGAAGTGGTAGGAGGTTTGAATACAGTACAAACTCTTTTAACCAAACAACACAGAGACAGTCAATACTATGTGGAGCTGCCTTGGAAAACACCTTGTCCAGAAATAATGGACAATTTGAAAGTAGCTAAGGCACATCTGTATAAAAATTACAGAAAACGTCAGAATGACAATCTTTTAGAACAATACAACATATTCAAAGAACAAATAGAAAGGGGCTTCATTGAAGAAGTTACTGATGAACCCTTTAAAAAACGAGGTTGTCATTATTTAACACACAGGGGAGTTTACAGAGAAGACTCATCCACAACTAAACTAAGAGTAGTATACAACTGTAGTTTAAAAGACACAAATTCTGTTAGTTTAAATGATTGTCTCATGGAAGGCCCAAACCATGTCTCAGATCTTGTAAAAATTCTCCTTTGCTTCCGTTTAGACAATTATACAGTACAAAGTGACATAGAAAAAGCATTCCTCTGTATAAATTTGAAGCTTGAGTATGATAAAAATCATCTCAGGTTTTTGTGGTTTAATGATCCACATGACTTTAACAAAGGTTTCAAAACCTACAGATTTAAAGTAATTATTTTTGGAGCAAATTGCTCGCCAAGTATTCTTGCTTTAACAATTAAAAACCACCTAAACTTATTTCAAGAGGACTTAACAGTTCAGTTTTTAAAACAAATTTTTAATGTGGATAACCTCATTGGGTCCACTGTAACTGAAGAGAAATTGCTTGAAATTTACCAAATGTCACAACCTATAATGAAGCAAGGAAATTTTGGACTAAGAGAGTGGGTTTCTAATTCTCCTAAATTAAAT
Source organism: Bathynomus jamesi (assembly GCA_023014485.1). NCBI lineage: Eukaryota > Metazoa > Arthropoda > Malacostraca > Isopoda > Cirolanidae > Bathynomus > Bathynomus jamesi. The sequence goes on along the minus strand of JAJOZX010016751.1, from coordinate 52,935 downwards.
GAACAAATAACAAAAGACAACAATGAGAACATTGAACCAAACAATTACACAAAAACACTTGGAATGCTTTGGTTTTTAAAACAGAATTCCGAACACGATTACACTCTTTGCACAAAGAGTTATAACTTAAATCCAAATGCCAATACAAAAAGATAAGTGCTTTCAGAATCATCCAAAATTTTTGACCCCATTGGATTATATTTACCAGCAACCATAAGATCCAAAATCCTTTTGCAAGACTTATGGAAAAAGAAAATTGATTGGGATGAACCACTTTCAGTGGAAGACCAACTTCATTGGAAAAAATTAGCCGCAGACTTAAACAAAGTTCAAGACATCTACGTACCAAGATGTGCTGGCTACAGATTGAAATCTCAAACATTACACATTTTTACAGATGCCAGCACACAAGCTTACGGGTGTTGTGCCTATTTAACAAGTGAAAATGAAAGTAACTTGGTTTATTCAAAGGCAAAAGTGGCACCCTTAAACCAAAAGAAAACTGTACCACAACTTGAATTATTAGCTGTCTCATTGGGAGTTAAAACAGCAGACTTTCTCTCACAAGTGTATAAAGAAATTGACATACCAGACATTTACTTATGGACAGACAGTCAAATTTGTTTAACATGGGTGACCAACACAGATACAACTTCTTGCAAAAACATATTTGTGAAAAACAGACTAACAGAAATCAAAACTGCAAACACATCCCTTGGTATCAAATTTAGGTACATACAAACAAAAGAGAATCCTGCAGACTTTTTGACAAGAGGGCTCTCTTACAACCTGTTGAAAACAAATAAAATCTGGTATGAAGGGCCTGAATGGCTAACATGTGAGGATCTTTGACCAGCCAAAGTAGTTAACCTCACACTCAACTCTACGACAACTGAAAAGATCACTGAGGACAAACCTATATTTGACTATAAACATTAGCCAGAACCTCTCACACCAAACCACCTAATTAACAGTACATAACAGTACATAACAGTACAGAGGATCCAGATTGGGTAATAGGACACAAAGGACTCAACACAAAATACCAACATTTGACACAAATCAAAACTCAATTTATAACAAAATGGAGAGAAGAATACTTAACAAGTCTTAGAGAAAGACATAAACAATCAACAAAACAAAATTGGAATGATTTAGTAAAAATTGGGGACATTGTGTTGATACGTGACAAAACACCAAGACAACATTGGTCAATGGGAAAAGTCGGAACTCAAAACTGGTGAAGACGAAATTACCAGGGTTGTAAAACTAAAAACAGCAACTGGCGAAACCACCAGAGATATCACATTACTATATCCTTTGGAGTGTGGGGCTAAATTAGAACCATTACCCAAAGGATGGATCAGGATACTATTGGGAGGAATCTCTCAATGTACCTGATGTAACTCAGACTATAAACCAGACAGGCCTCAAAGAAAGACTGCTTTGAAAGCCAGAAAACTTTTACAAGAAAAAATTAAGACTGGTGACTTATAAACCTTACACAAATTGAGGAAAGTTTAAATGCTTAATAATTTTACTTTAATTCCATAAATTTCCTATACCTAAAGGGAGTCAAAAATGATTGACATAACTTTAACTAAACTTGAGAAACTAGCCTCTTGAACTGTTATATTTAAATAGGTCTTGAGTAACCTTTCTCTTCTTAAATTCCTACTTCATTCTTTTAATCCATTTTTTACGTTTTACACAGTTTGTCAAAAAATTTGATCTATAACAAACAAATTTTTCTCCGACACCCCCCAGTATATGGAAAAACTATACACGCTCACAACATGGTATCATATGTGGTACCTTTATTTCATAATTAAATATAAATTATTAATTAATTGAATTAAATATCTATACAAAATTGCCTCGGATTGGCGACATAGCCTATTGGGAATGAAATAATTGCCATACGTACAAAGAACCTGTATGTATGCATCGAGCCTCACATAGCAACAAGAAAACCCAATTTATTGTTTAGTTTACTACAGAGAAGTAGACCAAACAAAACTTTGCGAAATCAGCAAATAATGAAAATACAACGTGAAGCTCTCGGAGCTGTTTATGTGCAGCGAACGCTTTAAACAGGGAAGATGTGCTTTTGTCTTCCCTAAAGTTCTGAGTGAATTCCTTATATAAACTTAATAACTAAAAAAACAAGAGGATAGGCCTATACCTTCAAGTGTTTATATAGTGACTGCCTATATTAATTACATCAAGTTAACTCATCGCGTAACTCCATCGTGGCGGCCCTACACCGAAAACGATCGTGACGCCCTACATCGAAGCAAACTAAGGCCCAGCAAAAAATAAGGTGGGACAATTTCTTTTCGTACACATATAGGCATCTAATATCCCGACGCTAAAATTACCATAAAACAATTAAATATAAAGAGGTCCTCTAAAGACCTACATATTCATAACTCTCTAACGAAAAAACATAGGTTTTTGTGGTTTAACTCCACTGAAATCTGCTGGAAATTTCCAACGGATGAGGATATCGGGCAATCAACCCATAGCCCTATATAGTTTTTTCATATGGTGGTCCGTGTATGGGGAACTGACCCCTCTAAAATTTACACTGACACACAAAGTGGCTAGGCTCAGCTCATTAGGCCTAACCCCAATTTCAACCATAACCCCACTATAGTTTTTTCATATGGGGCCTATGCAACTGGGAACAGATCCCGTTACCTTTACACTAACCGAAAACAAAGGGTGTTCAATTAACAGGCATAACTCATTTTAGGTCCATAAAAATAGGCCGCAAAATTAAGCCTATTTAATAGGTCCTACTCTTCAAACAAAAAACAAAGCCTTGTTGATTTAACAGGCTTAACTCATTTAAGGTCCTATAAAATAATAGGCCCGAACATAAGCCTATTTAGTAGGCCCACCTAACTTTACCTTACATAATAGGCCTACCTCTTAAAGTAGACATTACTCTTTACACTCAAGGCCTATCCTAACTAAAAACACTAAATTTATAATTCAACCTGTGGTGTAGGTTATAAAATTTATTTCAGCAATTTAACTTACTCATAAGACTCATTAACATCACAAAATTCGACTCAGAACTGTAACATCACAAAGACCTAAAGCAATTGCACGAATTCAAACCTACACCCACCTAACACCTATTCGTAACCCTATTCCAAGTCCTATTTGACATATAGGCGCAACCTATTCCAAGTCCTATTTGACATATAGGCGCAACCCATTCCAAGTCCTATTTGACATATAGGCACAACTTATTCTAAGTCCTATTTGACATATAGGCATAAAACAGACAAGACTGATATACGGGTCTCAAATGCAACATTTGAGGATCTTTACTCAGCCAAATTGGTTAACCTAACACAAAACCCAAAAATAAAACCCTATAACAAAATACACATTTAACACATACGTACGGTACAGTATATAAAATATACATACGACTCCAAACATCCAATTCTTCTTTTAAAGGAAGAATCAACAAATTTCATCAACAGACACATACATTCCTTGCAAACAGATTGGATTCCTTCAAAACCCCAAACCTTCCAGACGTACCTGTAGGATACACAACATTTACTCATTCATAACTACGGGTATTAACTTCATTGGAGTGGTGAATCCAAGTTTTGAAGACCAACTGGATTCGGAGGAATGCAACACACACACACACACACACACACACACTACTCTTTCCATGTGTCTCAAACACAACAACCTGTCTAAACATAACCAAGGCTCGGAGAGTAAAAGCTTTTATTGTTGCGCTCTGATTCTGTGCACATAATTTTGTGCCAAAAATTATATGGTTAGACAGTGACACATACAAACAAACTACTCTACTCTAAAGGGTTTTATGGCTACTTTGGCCATAGCCCAAACTACTATTTCAAACGGCTGATGGCCTACCTTGGCCATAGCCCAACAAATCATCAAACGGCTGATGGCCTACCTTGGCCATAGCCCAACAAATCATCAAAGGGCCTTGGCCTACCTTGGCCATAGCCCAACAAATTCATCAAACGGCTGATGGCCTACCTTGGCCATAGCCCAACAAATCATCAAAGGGCTGGCCTACCTTGGCCATAGCCCAACAAATTCATCAAAAGGGCTGATGGCTACCTTGGCCATAGCCCAACAAATTCATCAAAAGGGCTGATGGCCTACCTTGGCCATAGCCCAACAAATTCATCAAAAGGGCTGATGGCCTACCTTGGCCATAGCCCAACAAATTCATCAAACGGCTGATGGCCTACCCTTGGCCATACCCAACAGATCAACAAGGGCCTTGGCCTACTTTGGCCATAGCCCAACAAATTCATCAAAAGGGATGATGGCCTACCTCGGCCATAGCCCAACATATTCATCAAAGGGCTGATGGCCTCCCTTGGCCATAGCCCAACCTATTCAACAAGGGTCTTGTGGCCTCCCTTGGCCAGAGACCAAACAGCAAGGGTCTTGTGGCCTCCCTTAGCCAGAGGCCAAACAGCAAGGGTCTTGTGGCCTCCCTTGGCCAGAGACCAAGAACAAGGGTCTTGTGGCCTCCCTTGGCCATAGGCCAAACAACACAAAAACAGTACAGGATTCAAAGCCCCAAGCCCTCCAGATCTACCTGTGAAGGAGTAACATTTACTCCACTGAAATTACGGGTATTGACTAGTCTGAAGTGGTAGGAGGTTTGAATTAGTGCTTGCATAATACCGAAAATTTTCAATACCGGTATTTGGAGGCAATTATGCTAATCCCGGTATTGATACCGGTATTATGAAAAAAATAATTTATTTTGATTTATTATGGTGCCACCCTACCAAGTTACCAACCCTCCCACAAGTCTGAGGGACTTGCAGTACTCACCATATTTACTATAAATTAATGACCCAACTCCAAATAGATGGCATTCTATTCGAAAAAGTTTATACAGTAAATTACTAAATTGTAATAAAAATATTATTTGAATTTTTTTTTAGCATATTATTATACAACTACTGGGGTAGATAGAAATTATTAGTATCTAAATATTTATTTCTTAGTTTGATTTTGAAAGTATGCTTTGAGGAAACAAAGAGCATCTAGGGATTGTTCAGATAGACTTGATCTCAGTTTCGTCAGAAATAGGCCTGCAGCAGAAAAGGCTCTTTCTGATTCTGCACTTGTAGGTTTAATTGAAAGCAGTGCCTTGTACAGCTTCTCTAAATTCTCACTTCTCTGTAAAGTAACTTCCAAGCTTTTAAATTCATTAGTAACATCAAAATCAATGGAATTTTTTTTAGATGGCACTTTTCCTAGTTTGTCCATTTCTTGCATGTATTCACTCAGTAATGAATCTGCTTCCACTTCAGTCTTATTTGCAGCTACATTTTCAGGGTTACATGGAAATTCCTGTTCTTCCATTTCTATCTCCAAATCAACCACATTCTTAGGGAAAAGTCTTTTATGGAGCCTTTCTGCAGTTCTTTTGAGAACTAATTTTGATGGAACAGAAAAACTTTCCTCTTCTTGAACTTTTAAAACTTCGGGATTATGAAGATATTTGATTAAACCTACAATGTCTTGCTGTCTTCTTGAAATGTAACGATTTCTAAGACAATCTTTTAACTCTTTTGCTATTGGATTATTTTTCTCTCCTAGTTTCTTTGAAATAAATTTCATTGATGATTCAGCTGTCAGGAGTGATGCATCTTTCGAGCATAACCCTTTAAGAATTATTTCAACAGGACGTAAGGTGTCATAAAGGTTTTCAATAATTTCCCACTCTGTTGAAGAAATGGCTACAGTTGAATGAATCACTCTTAAAGCTAGTGCAATAAATAGTTTTCTTTGATAGAAAGGAATAGAAAACGAAAAAAAGAGGTTAACTGCAAAATACCCCGAAACTTTTTTTTTCTCCGAATCCTCCAAAAACAGTTTATTTGCCCATCGGAGGACTAAATTGCCTAAATTTTACAATAGCAATTTTTGTCAATACCGAAAACCTATAATATCGGTATCGGTATTATTTGTACTTCTTCAATACCGGTATTAATACCGGTATTTCAATACCGGTTTTAACCCCTAGTTTGAATACAGTACAAACTCTTTTAACCAAACAACACAGAGACAGTCAATACTATGTGGAGCTGCCTTGGAAAACACCTTGTCCAGAAATAATGGACAATTTGAAAGTAGCTAAGGCACATCTGTATAAAAATTACAGAAAACGTCAGAATGACAATCTTTTAGAACAATACAACATATTCAAAGAACAAATAGAAAGGGGCTTCATTGAAGAAGTTACTGATGAACCCTTTAAAAAACGAGGTTGTCATTATTTAACACACAGGGGAGTTTACAGAGAAGACTCATCCACAACTAAACTAAGAGTAGTATACAACTGTAGTTTAAAAGACACAAATTCTGTTAGTTTAAATGATTGTCTCATGGAAGGCCCAAACCATGTCTCAGATCTTGTAAAAATTCTCCTTTGCTTCCGTTTAGACAATTATACAGTACAAAGTGACATAGAAAAAGCATTCCTCTGTATAAATTTGAAGCTTGAGTATGATAAAAATCATCTCAGGTTTTTGTGGTTTAATGATCCACATGACTTTAACAAAGGTTTCAAAACCTACAGATTTAAAGTAATTATTTTTGGAGCAAATTGCTCGCCAAGTATTCTTGCTTTAACAATTAAAAACCACCTAAACTTATTTCAAGAGGACTTAACAGTTCAGTTTTTAAAACAAATTTTTAATGTGGATAACCTCATTGGGTCCACTGTAACTGAAGAGAAATTGCTTGAAATTTACCAAATGTCACAACCTATAATGAAGCAAGGAAATTTTGGACTAAGAGAGTGGGTTTCTAATTCTCCTAAATTAAATGAACAAATAACAAAAGACAACAATGAGAACATTGAACCAAACAATTACACAAAAACACTTGGAATGCTTTGGTTTTTAAAACAGAATTCCGAACACGATTACACTCTTTGCACAAAGAGTTATAACTTAAATCCAAATGCCAATACAAAAAGATAAGTGCTTTCAGAATCATCCAAAATTTTTGACCCCATTGGATTATATTTACCAGCAACCATAAGATCCAAAATCCTTTTGCAAGACTTATGGAAAAAGAAAATTGATTGGGATGAACCACTTTCAGTGGAAGACCAACTTCATTGGAAAAAATTAGCCGCAGACTTAAACAAAGTTCAAGACATCTACGTACCAAGATGTGCTGGCTACAGATTGAAATCTCAAACATTACACATTTTTACAGATGCCAGCACACAAGCTTACGGGTGTTGTGCCTATTTAACAAGTGAAAATGAAAGTAACTTGGTTTATTCAAAGGCAAAAGTGGCACCCTTAAACCAAAAGAAAACTGTACCACAACTTGAATTATTAGCTGTCTCATTGGGAGTTAAAACAGCAGACTTTCTCTCACAAGTGTATAAAGAAATTGACATACCAGACATTTACTTATGGACAGACAGTCAAATTTGTTTAACATGGGTGACCAACACAGATACAACTTCTTGCAAAAACATATTTGTGAAAAACAGACTAACAGAAATCAAAACTGCAAACACATCCCTTGGTATCAAATTTAGGTACATACAAACAAAAGAGAATCCTGCAGACTTTTTGACAAGAGGGCTCTCTTACAACCTGTTGAAAACAAATAAAATCTGGTATGAAGGGCCTGAATGGCTAACATGTGAGGATCTTTGACCAGCCAAAGTAGTTAACCTCACACTCAACTCTACGACAACTGAAAAGATCACTGAGGACAAACCTATATTTGACTATAAACATTAGCCAGAACCTCTCACACCAAACCACCTAATTAACAGTACATAACAGTACAGAGGATCCAGATTGGGTAATAGGACACAAAGGACTCAACACAAAATACCAACATTTGACACAAATCAAAACTCAATTTATAACAAAATGGAGAGAAGAATACTTAACAAGTCTTAGAGAAAGACATAAACAATTAACAAAACAAAATTGGAATGATTAAGTAAAAATTGGGGACATTGTGTTGATACGTGACAAAACACCAAGACAACATTGGTCAATGGGAAAAGTCTTGGAACTCAAAACTGGTGAAGACGAAATTACCAGGGTTGTAAAACTAAAAACAGCAACTGGCGAAACCACCAGAGATATCACATTACTATATCCTTTGGAGTGTGGGGCTAAATTAGAACCATTACCCCAAAGGATGGATCAGGATACTATTGGGGAGGAATCTCTCAATGTACCTGATGTAACTCAGACTAAACCAGACAGGCCTCAAAGAAAGACTGCTTTGAAAGCCAGAAAACTTTTACAAGAAAAAATTAAGACTGGTGACTTATAAACCTTACACAAATTGAGGAAAGTTTAAATGCTTAATAATTTTACTTTAATTCCATAAATTTCCTATACCTAAAGGGAGTCAAACTGATTGACATAACTTTAACTAAACTTGAGAAACTAGCCTCTTGAACTTTATATTTAAATAGGTCTTGAGTAACCTTTCTCTTCTTAAATTCCTACTTCATTCTTTTAATCCATTTTTACGTTTTACACAGTTTGTCAAAAATTTGATCTATAACAAACAAATTTTTCTCCGACACCCCCCAGTATATGGAAAAACTATACACGCTCACAACATGGTATCATATGTGGTACCTTTATTTCATAATTAAATATAAATTATTAATTAATTGAATTAAATATCTATACAAAATTGCCTCGGATTGGCGACATAGCCTATTGGGAATGAAATAATTGCCATACGTACAAAGAACCTGTATGTATGCATCGAGCCTCACATAGCAACAAGAAAACCCAATTTATTGTTTAGTTTACCACAGAGAAGTAGACCAAACAAAACTTTGCGAAATCAGCAAATAATGAAAATACAACGTGAAGCTCTCGGAGCTGTTTATGTGCAGCGAACGCTTTAAACAGGGAAGATGTGCTTTTGTCTTCCCTAAAGTTCTGAGTGAATTCCTTATAATAAACTTAATAACTAAAAAACAAGAGGATAGGCCTATACCTTCAAGTGTTTATATAGTGACTGCCTATATTAATTACATCAAGTTAACTCATCGCGTAACTCCATCGTGGCGGCCCTACACCGAAAACGATCGTGACGCCCTACATCGAAGGAAACTAAGGCCCAGCAAAAATAAGGTGGGACAATTTCTTTTCGTTCACATATAGGCATCTAATATCCCGACGCTAAAATTACCATAAACAATTAAATATAAAGAGGTCCTCTAAAGACCTACATATTCATAACTCTCTAACGAAAAAACATAGGGTTTTGTGGTTTAACTCCACTGAAATCTGCTGGAAATTTCCAACGGATGAGGATATCGGGCAATCAACCCATAGCCCTATATAGTTTTTTCATATGGTGGTCCGTGTATGGGGAACTGACCCCTCTAAAATTTACACTGACACACAAGTGGCTAGGCTCAGCTCATTAGGCCTAACCCCAATTTCAACCATAACCCCACTATAGTTTTTTCATATGGTGGCCTATGCAACTGGGAACAGATCCCTTTACCTTTACACTAACCGAAAACAAAGGCTTGTTCAATTAACAGGCATAACTCATTTTAGGTCCTATAAAAATAGGCCCGCAACATTAAGCCTATTTAATAGGTCCTACTCTTCAAACTAAAAACAAAGCCTTGTTGATTTAACAGGCTTAACTCATTTAAGGTCCTATAAAATAATAGGCCCGAACATAAGCCTATTTAGTAGGCCCACCTAACTTTACCTTACATAATAGGCCTACCTCTTAAAGTAGACATTACTCTTTACACTCAAGGCCTATCCTAACTAAAAACACTAAATTTATAATTCAACCTGTGGTGTAGGTTATAAAATTTATTTCAGCAATTTAACTTACTCATAAGACTCATTAACATCACAAAATTCGACTCAGAACTGTAACATCACAAAGACCTAAAGCAATTGCACGAATTCAAACCTACACCCACCTAACACCTATTCGTAACCCTATTCCAAGTCCTATTTGACATATAGGCGCAACCTATTCCAAGTCCTATTTGACATATAGGCGCAACCCATTCCAAGTCCTATTTGACATATAGGCACAACTTATTCTAAGTCCTATTTGACATATAGGCATAAAACAGACAAGACTTGATATACTGGTCTCAAATGCAACATTTGAGGATCTTTACTCAGCCAAATTGGTTAACCTAACACAAAACCCAAAATAAAACCCTATAACAAAATACACATTTACACACATACGTACGGTACAGTATATAAATATATACATACGACTCCAAACATCCAATTCTTCTTTTAAAGGAAGAATCAACAAATTTCATCAACAGACACATACATTCCTTGCAAACAGATTGGATTCCTTCAAAACCCCAAACCTTCCAGACGTACCTGTAGGATACACAACATTTACTCATTCATAACTACGGGTATTAACTTCATTGGAGTGGTGAATCCAAGTTTTGAAGACCAACTGGATTCGGAGGAATGCACACACACACACACACACACACACTACTCTTTCCATGTGTCTCAAACACAACAACCTGTCTAAACATAACCAAGGATCGGAGAGTAAAAGCTTTTATTGTTGCGCTCTGATTCTGTGCACATAATTTTGTGCCAAAAATTATATGGTTAGACAGTGACACATACAAACAAACTACTCTACTCTAAAGGGTTTTATGGCTACTTTGGCCATAGCCCAAACTACTATTTCAAACGGCTGATGGCCTACCTTGGCCATAGCCCAACAAATTCATCAAACGGCTGATGGCCTACCCTTGGCCATAGCTCAACAAATCATCAAAGGGCCTTGGCCTACCTTGGCTATAGCCCAACAAATTCATCAAACGGCTGATGGCCTACCCTTGGCCATAGCCCAACAAATCATCAAAGGGCCTTGGCCTACCTTGGCCGTAGCCCAACAAATTCATCAAAAGGGCTGATGGCTACCTTGGCCATAGCCCAACAAATTCATCAAAAGGGCTGATGGCCTACCTTGGCCATAGCCCAACAAATTCATCAAAAGGGCTGATGGCCTACCTTTACCATAGCCCAACAAATTCATCAAACGGCTGATGGCCTACCCTTGGCCATAGCGCAACAGATCAACAAGGGCCTTGGCCTACTTTGGCCATAGCCCAACAAATTCATCAAAAGGGCTGATGGCCTACCTTGGCCATAGCCCAACAAATTCATCAAACGGCTGATGGCCTACCCTTGGCCATAACCCAACAGATCAACAAGGGCCTTGGCCTACTTTGGCCATAGCCCAACAAATTCATCAAAAGGGATGATGGCCTACCTCGGCCATAGCCCAACATATTCATCAAAGGGCTGATGGCCTCCCTTGGCCATAGCCCAACCTATTCAACAAGGGTCTTGTGGCCTCCCTTGGCCAGAGACCAAACAGCAAGGGTCTTGTGGCCTCCCTTAGCCAGAGGCCAAACAGCAAGGGTCTTGTGGCCTCCCTTGGCCAGAGACCAAGGAACAAGGGTCTTGTGGCCTCCCTTGGCCATAGGCCAAACAACACAAAAACAGTACAGGATTCAAAGCCCCAAGCCCTCCAGATCTACCTGTGAAGGAGTAACATTTACTCCACTGAAATTACGGGTATTGACTAGTCTGAAGTGGTAGGAGGTTTGAATTAGTGCTTGCATAATACCGAAAATTTTCAATACCGGTATTTGGAGGCAATTATGCTAATCCCGGTATTGATACCGGTATTATGAAAAAAATAATTTATTTTGATTTATTATGGTGCCACCCTACCAAGTTACCAACCCTCCCACAAGTCTGAGGGACTTGCAGTACTCACCATATTTACTATAAATTAATGACCCAACTCCAAATAGATGGCATTCTATTCGAAAAAGTTTATACAGTAAATTACTAAATTGTAATAAAAATATTATTTGAATTTTTTTTTAGCATATTATTATACAACTACTGGGGTAGATAGAAATTATTAGTATCTAAATATTTATTTCTTAGTTTGATTTTGAAAGTATGCTTTGAGGAAACAAAGAGCATCTAGGGATTGTTCAGATAGACTTGATCTCAGTTTCGTCAGAAATAGGCCTGCAGCAGAAAAGGCTCTTTCTGATTCTGCACTTGTAGGTTTAATTGAAAGCAGTGCCTTGTACAGCTTCTCTAAATTCTCACTTCTCTGTAAAGTAACTTCCAAGCTTTTAAATTCATTAGTAACATCAAAATCAATGGAATTTTTTTTAGATGGCATTTTCCTAGTTTGTCCATTTCTTGCATGTATTCACTCAGTAATGAATCTGCTTCCACTTCAGTCTTATTTGCAGCTACATTTTCAGGGTTACATGGAAATTCCTGTTCTTCCATTTCTATCTCCAAATCAACCACATTCTTAGGGAAAAGTCTTTTATGGAGCCTTTCTGCAGTTCTTTTGAGAACTAATTTTGATGGAACAGAAAAACTTTCCTCTTCTTGAACTTTTAAAACTTCGGGATTATGAAGATATTTGATTAAACCTACAATGTCTTGCTGTCTTCTTGAAATGTAACGATTTCTAAGACAATCTTTTAACTCTTTTGCTATTGGATTATTTTTCTCTCCTAGTTTCTTTGAAATAAATTTCATTGATGATTCAGCTGTCAGGAGTGATGCATCTTTCGAGCATAACCCTTTAAGAATTATTTCAACAGGACGTAAGGTGTCATAAAGGTTTTCAATAATTTCCCACTCTGTTGAAGAAATGGCTACAGTTGAATGAATCACTCTTAAAGCTAGTGCAATAAATAGTTTTCTTTGATAGAAAGGAATAGAAAACGAAAAAAAGAGGTTAACTGCAAAATACCCCGAAACTTTTTTTTCTCCGAATCCTCCAAAAACAGTTTATTTGCCCATCGGAGGACTAAATTGCCTAAATTTTACAATAGCAATTTTTGTCAATACCGAAAACCTATAATATCGGTATCGGTATTATTTGTACTTCTTCAATACCGGTATTAATACCGGTATTTCAATACCGGTTTTAACCCTAGTTTGAATACAGTACAAACTCTTTTAACCAAACAACACAGAGACAGTCAATACTATGTGGAGCTGCCTTGGAAAACACCTTGTCCAGAAATAATGGACAATTTGAAAGTAGCTAAGGCACATCTGTATAAAAATTACAGAAAACGTCAGAATGACAATCTTTTAGAACAATACAACATATTCAAAGAACAAATAGAAAGGGGCTTCATTGAAGAAGTTACTGATGAACCCTTTAAAAAACGAGGTTGTCATTATTTAACACACAGGGGAGTTTACAGAGAAGACTCATCCACAACTAAACTAAGAGTAGTATACAACTGTAGTTTAAAAGACACAAATTCTGTTAGTTTAAATGATTGTCTCATGGAAGGCCCAAACCATGTCTCAGATCTTGTAAAAATTCTCCTTTGCTTCCGTTTAGACAATTATACAGTACAAAGTGACATAGAAAAAGCATTCCTCTGTATAAATTTGAAGCTTGAGTATGATAAAAATCATCTCAGGTTTTTGTGGTTTAATGATCCACATGACTTTAACAAAGGTTTCAAAACCTACAGATTTAAAGTAATTATTTTTGGAGCAAATTGCTCGCCAAGTATTCTTGCTTTAACAATTAAAAACCACCTAAACTTATTTCAAGAGGACTTAACAGTTCAGTTTTTAAAACAATTTTTAATGTGGATAACCTCATTGGGTCCACTGTAACTGAAGAGAAATTGCTTGAAATTTACCAAATGTCACAACCTATAATGAAGCAAGGAAATTTTGGACTAAGAGAGTGGGTTTCTAATTCTCCTAAATTAAATGAACAAATAACAAAAGACAACAATGAGAACATTGAACCAAACAATTACACAAAAACACTTGGAATGCTTTGGTTTTTAAAACAGAATTCCGAACACGATTACACTCTTTGCACAAAGAGTTATAACTTAAATCCAAATGCCAATACAAAAAGATAAGTGCTTTCAGAATCATCCAAAATTTTTGACCCCATTGGATTATATTTACCAGCAACCATAAGATCCAAAATCCTTTTGCAAGACTTATGGAAAAAGAAAATTGATTGGGATGAACCACTTTCAGTGGAAGACCAACTTCATTGGAAAAAATTAGCCGCAGACTTAAACAAAGTTCAAGACATCTACGTACCAAGATGTGCTGGCTACAGATTGAAATCTCAAACATTACACATTTTTACAGATGCCAGCACACAAGCTTACGGGTGTTGTGCCTATTTAACAAGTGAAAATGAAAGTAACTTGGTTTATTCAAAGGCAAAAGTGGCACCCTTAAACCAAAAGAAAACTGTACCACAACTTGAATTATTAGCTGTCTCATTGGGAGTTAAAACAGCAGACTTTCTCTCACAAGTGTATAAAGAAATTGACATACCAGACATTTACTTATGGACAGACAGTCAAATTTGTTTAACATGGGTGACCAACACAGATACAACTTCTTGCAAAAACATATTTGTGAAAAACAGACTAACAGAAATCAAAACTGCAAACACATCCCTTGGTATCAAATTTAGGTACATACAAACAAAAGAGAATCCTGCAGACTTTTTGACAAGAGGGCTCTCTTACAACCTGTTGAAAACAAATAAAATCTGGTATGAAGGGCCTGAATGGCTAACATGTGAGGATCTTTGACCAGCCAAAGTAGTTAACCTCACACTCAACTCTACGACAACTGAAAAGATCACTGAGGACAAACCTATATTTGACTATAAACATTAGCCAGAACCTCTCACACCAAACCACCTAATTAACAGTACATAACAGTACAGAGGATCCAGATTGGGTAATAGGACACAAAGGACTCAACACAAAATACCAACATTTGACACAAATCAAAACTCAATTTATAACAAAATGGAGAGAAGAATACTTAACAAGTCTTAGAGAAAGACATAAACAATTAACAAAACAAAATTGGAATGATTAAGTAAAAATTGGGGACATTGTGTTGATACGTGACAAAACACCAAGACAACATTGGTCAATGGGAAAAGTCTTGGAACTCAAAACTGGTGAAGACGAAATTACCAGGGTTGTAAAACTAAAAACAGCAACTGGCGAAACCACCAGAGATATCACATTACTATATCCTTTGGAGTGTGGGCTAAATTAGAACCATTACCCCAAAGGATGGATCAGGATACTATTGGGGAGGAATCTCTCAATGTACCTGATGTAACTCAGACTAAACCAGACAGGCCTCAAAGAAAGACTGCTTTGAAAGCCAGAAAACTTTTACAAGAAAAAATTAAGACTGGTGACTTATAAACCTTACACAAATTGAGGAAAGTTTAAATGCTTAATAATTTTACTTTAATTCCATAAATTTCCTATACCTAAAGGGAGTCAAACTGATTGACATAACTTTAACTAAACTTGAGAAACTAGCCTCTTGAACTTTTATATTTAAATAGGTCTTGAGTAACCTTTCTCTTCTTAAATTCCTACTTCATTCTTTTAATCCATTTTTTACGTTTTACACAGTTTGTCAAAAAATTTGATCTATAACAAACAAATTTTTCTCCGACACCCCCCCAGTATATGGAAAAACTATACACGCTCACAACATGGTATCATATGTGGTACCTTTATTTCATAATTAAATATAAATTATTAATTAATTGAATTAAATATCTATACAAAATTGCCTCGGATTGGCGACATAGCCTATTGGGAATGAAATAATTGCCATACGTACAAAGAACCTGTATGTATGCATCGAGCCTCACATAGCAACAAGAAAACCCAATTTATTGTTTAGTTTACCACAGAGAAGTAGACCAAACAAAACTTTGCGAAATCAGCAAATAATGAAAATACAACGTGAAGCTCTCGGAGCTGTTTATGTGCAGCGAACGCTTTAAACAGGGAAGATGTGCTTTTGTCTTCCCTAAAGTTCTGAGTGAATTCCTTATAATAAACTTAATAACTAAAAAAACAAGAGGATAGGCCTATACCTTCAAGTGTTTATATAGTGACTGCCTATATTAATTACATCAAGTTAACTCATCGCGTAACTCCATCGTGGCGGCCCTACACCGAAAACGATCGTGACGCCCTACATCGAAGGAAACTAAGGCCCAGCAAAAATAAGGTGGGACAATTTCTTTTCGTTCACATATAGGCATCTAATATCCCGACGCTAAAATTACCATAAACAATTAAATATAAAGAGGTCCTCTAAAGACCTACATATTCATAACTCTCTAACGAAAAAACATAGGGTTTTTGTGGTTTAACTCCACTGAAATCTGCTGGAAATTTCCAACGGATGAGGATATCGGGCAATCAACCCATAGCCCTATATAGTTTTTTCATATGGTGGTCCGTGTATGGGGAACTGACCCCTCTAAAATTTACACTGACACAAAGTGGCTAGGCTCAGCTCATTAGGCCTAACCCCAATTTCAACCATAACCCCACTATAGTTTTTTCATATGGTGGCCTATGCAACTGGGAACAGATCCCTTTACCTTTACACTAACCGAAAACAAAGGCTTGTTCAATTAACAGGCATAACTCATTTTAGGTCCTATAAAAATAGGCCCGCAACATTAAGCCTATTTAATAGGTCCTACTCTTCAAACTAAAAACAAAGCCTTGTTGATTTAACAGGCTTAACTCATTTAAGGTCCTATAAAATAATAGGCCCGAACATAAGCCTATTTAGTAGGCCCACCTAACTTTACCTTACATAATAGGCCTACCTCTTAAAGTAGACATTACTCTTTACACTCAAGGCCTATCCTAACTAAAAACACTAAATTTATAATTCAACCTGTGGTGTAGGTTATAAAATTTATTTCAGCAATTTAACTTACTCATAAGACTCATTAACATCACAAAATTCGACTCAGAACTGTAACATCACAAAGACCTAAAGCAATTGCACGAATTCAAACCTACACCCACCTAACACCTATTCGTAACCCTATTCCAAGTCCTATTTGACATATAGGCGCAACCTATTCCAAGTCCTATTTGACATATAGGCGCAACCCATTCCAAGTCCTATTTGACATATAGGCACAACTTATTCTAAGTCCTATTTGACATATAGGCATAAAACAGACAAGACTTGATATACGGGTCTCAAATGCAACATTTGAGGATCTTTACTCAGCCAAATTGGTTAACCTAACACAAAACCCAAAAATAAAACCCTATAACAAAATACACATTTACACACATACGTACGGTACAGTATATAAATATATACATACGACTCCAAACATCCAATTCTTCTTTTAAAGGAAGAATCAACAAATTTCATCAACAGACACATACATTCCTTGCAAACAGATTGGATTCCTTCAAAACCCCAAACCTTCCAGACGTACCTGTAGGATACACAACATTTACTCATTCATAACTACGGGTATTAACTTCATTGGAGTGGTGAATCCAAGTTTTGAAGACCAACTGGATTCGGAGGAATGCAACACACACACACACACACACACACACACTACTCTTTCCATGTGTCTCAAACACAACAACCTGTCTAAACATAACCAAGGATCGGAGAGTAAAAGCTTTTATTGTTGCGCTCTGATTCTGTGCACATAATTTTGTGCCAAAAATTATATGGTTAGACAGTGACACATACAAACAAACTACTCTACTCTAAAGGGTTTTATGGCTACTTTGGCCATAGCCCAAACTACTATTTCAAACGGCTGATGGCCTACCTTGGCCATAGCCCAACAAATTCATCAAACGGCTGATGGCCTACCCTTGGCCATAGCCAACAAATCATCAAAGGGCCTTGGCCTACCTTGGCTATAGCCCAACAAATTCATCAAACGGCTGATGGCCTACCCTTGGCCATAGCCCAACAAATCATCAAAGGGCCTTGGCCTACCTTGGCCATAGCCCAACAAATTCATCAAAAGGGCTGATGGCTACCTTGGCCATAGCCCAACAAATTCATCAAAAGGGCTGATGGCCTACCTTGGCCATAGCCCAACAAATTCATCAAAAGGGCTGATGGCCTACCTTTACCATAGCCCAACAAATTCATCAAACGGCTGATGGCCTACCCTTGGCCATAGCGCAACAGATCAACAAGGGCCTTGGCCTACTTTGGCCATAGCCCAACAAATTCATCAAAAGGGCTGATGGCCTACCTTGGCCATAGCCCAACAAATTCATCAAACGGCTGATGGCCTACCCTTGGCCATAACCCAACAGATCAACAAGGGCCTTGGCCTACTTTGGCCATAGCCCAACAAATTCATCAAAAGGGATGATGGCCTACCTCGGCCATAGCCCAACATATTCATCAAAGGGCTGATGGCCTCCCTTGGCCATAGCCCAACCTATTCAACAAGGGTCTTGTGGCCTCCCTTGGCCAGAGACCAAACAGCAAGGGTCTTGTGGCCTCCCTTAGCCAGAGGCCAAACAGCAAGGGTCTTGTGGCCTCCCTTGGCCAGAGACCAAGGAACAAGGGTCTTGTGGCCTCCCTTGGCCATAGGCCAAACAACACAAAAACAGTACAGGATTCAAAGCCCCAAGCCCTCCAGATCTACCTGTGAAGGAGTAACATTTACTCCACTGAAATTACGGGTATTGACTAGTCTGAAGTGGTAGGAGGTTTGAATTAGTGCTTGCATAATACCGAAAATTTTCAATACCGGTATTTGGAGGCAATTATGCTAATCCCGGTATTGATACCGGTATTATGAAAAAAATAATTTATTTTGATTTATTATGGTGCCACCCTACCAAGTTACCAACCCTCCCACAAGTCTGAGGGACTTGCAGTACTCACCATATTTACTATAAATTAATGACCCAACTCCAAATAGATGGCATTCTATTCGAAAAAGTTTATACAGTAAATTACTAAATTGTAATAAAAATATTATTTGAATTTTTTTTTAGCATATTATTATACAACTACTGGGGTAGATAGAAATTATTAGTATCTAAATATTTATTTCTTAGTTTGATTTTGAAAGTATGCTTTGAGGAAACAAAGAGCATCTAGGGATTGTTCAGATAGACTTGATCTCAGTTTCGTCAGAAATAGGCCTGCAGCAGAAAAGGCTCTTTCTGATTCTGCACTTGTAGGTTTAATTGAAAGCAGTGCCTTGTACAGCTTCTCTAAATTCTCACTTCTCTGTAAAGTAACTTCCAAGCTTTTAAATTCATTAGTAACATCAAAATCAATGGAATTTTTTTTAGATGGCATTTTTCCTAGTTTGTCCATTTCTTGCATGTATTCACTCAGTAATGAATCTGCTTCCACTTCAGTCTTATTTGCAGCTACATTTTCAGGGTTACATGGAAATTCCTGTTCTTCCATTTCTATCTCCAAATCAACCACATTCTTAGGGAAAAGTCTTTTATGGAGCCTTTCTGCAGTTCTTTTGAGAACTAATTTTGATGGAACAGAAAAACTTTCCTCTTCTTGAACTTTTAAAACTTCGGGATTATGAAGATATTTGATTAAACCTACAATGTCTTGCTGTCTTCTTGAAATGTAACGATTTCTAAGACAATCTTTTAACTCTTTTGCTATTGGATTATTTTTCTCTCCTAGTTTCTTTGAAATAAATTTCATTGATGATTCAGCTGTCAGGAGTGATGCATCTTTCGAGCATAACCCTTTAAGAATTATTTCAACAGGACGTAAGGTGTCATAAAGGTTTTCAATAATTTCCCACTCTGTTGAAGAAATGGCTACAGTTGAATGAATCACTCTTAAAGCTAGTGCAATAAATAGTTTTCTTTGATAGAAAGGAATAGAAAACGAAAAAAAGAGGTTAACTGCAAAATACCCCGAAACTTTTTTTTTCTCCGAATCCTCCAAAAACAGTTTATTTGCCCATCGGAGGACTAAATTGCCTAAATTTTACAATAGCAATTTTTGTCAATACCGAAAACCTATAATATCGGTATCGGTATTATTTGTACTTTTCAATACCGGTATTAATACCGGTATTTCAATACCGGTTTTAACCCTAGTTTGAATACAGTACAAACTCTTTTAACCAAACAACACAGAGACAGTCAATACTATGTGGAGCTGCCTTGGAAAACACCTTGTCCAGAAATAATGGACAATTTGAAAGTAGCTAAGGCACATCTGTATAAAAATTACAGAAAACGTCAGAATGACAATCTTTTAGAACAATACAACATATTCAAAGAACAAATAGAAAGGGGCTTCATTGAAGAAGTTACTGATGAACCCTTTAAAAAACGAGGTTGTCATTATTTAACACACAGGGGAGTTTAGAGAAGACTCATCCACAACTAAACTAAGAGTAGTATACAACTGTAGTTTAAAAGACACAAATTCTGTTAGTTTAAATGATTGTCTCATGGAAGGCCCAAACCATGTCTCAGATCTTGTAAAAATTCTCCTTTGCTTCCGTTTAGACAATTATACAGTACAAAGTGACATAGAAAAAGCATTCCTCTGTATAAATTTGAAGCTTGAGTATGATAAAAATCATCTCAGGTTTTTGTGGTTTAATGATCCACATGACTTTAACAAAGGTTTCAAAACCTACAGATTTAAAGTAATTATTTTTGGAGCAAATTGCTCGCCAAGTATTCTTGCTTTAACAATTAAAAACCACCTAAACTTATTTCAAGAGGACTTAACAGTTCAGTTTTTAAAACAAATTTTTAATGTGGATAACCTCATTGGGTCCACTGTAACTGAAGAGAAATTGCTTGAAATTTACCAAATGTCACAACCTATAATGAAGCAAGGAAATTTTGGACTAAGAGAGTGGGTTTCTAATTCTCCTAAATTAAATGAACAAATAACAAAAGACAACAATGAGAACATTGAACCAAACAATTACACAAAAACACTTGGAATGCTTTGGTTTTTAAAACAGAATTCCGAACACGATTACACTCTTTGCACAAAGAGTTATAACTTAAATCCAAATGCCAATAAAAAGATAAGTGCTTTCAGAATCATCCAAAATTTTTGACCCCATTGGATTATATTTACCAGCAACCATAAGATCCAAAATCCTTTTGCAAGACTTATGGAAAAAGAAAATTGATTGGGATGAACCACTTTCAGTGGAAGACCAACTTCATTGGAAAAAATTAGCCGCAGACTTAAACAAAGTTCAAGACATCTACGTACCAAGATGTGCTGGCTACAGATTGAAATCTCAAACATTACACATTTTTACAGATGCCAGCACACAAGCTTACGGGTGTTGTGCCTATTTAACAAGTGAAAATGAAAGTAACTTGGTTTATTCAAAGGCAAAAGTGGCACCCTTAAACCAAAAGAAAACTGTACCACAACTTGAATTATTAGCTGTCTCATTGGGAGTTAAAACAGCAGACTTTCTCTCACAAGTGTATAAAGAAATTGACATACCAGACATTTACTTATGGACAGACAGTCAAATTTGTTTAACATGGGTGACCAACACAGATACAACTTCTTGAAAAACATATTTGTGAAAAACAGACTAACAGAAATCAAAACTGCAAACACATCCCTTGGTATCAAATTTAGGTACATACAAACAAAAGAGAATCCTGCAGACTTTTTGACAAGAGGGCTCTCTTACAACCTGTTGAAAACAAATAAAATCTGGTATGAAGGGCCTGAATGGCTAACATGTGAGGATCTTTGACCAGCCAAAGTAGTTAACCTCACACTCAACTCTACGACAACTGAAAAGATCACTGAGGACAAACCTATATTTGACTATAAACATTAGCCAGAACCTCTCACACCAAACCACCTAATTAACAGTACATAACAGTACAGAGGATCCAGATTAGGTAATAGGACACAAAGGACTCAACACAAAATACCAACATTTGACACAAATCAAAACTCAATTTATAACAAAATGGAGAGAAGAATACTTAACAAGTCTTAGAGAAAGACATAAACAATTAACAAAACAAAATTGGAATGATTAAGTAAAAATTGGGGACATTGTGTTGATACGTGACAAAACACCAAGACAACATTGGTCAATGGGAAAAGTCTTGGAACTCAAAACTGGTGAAGACGAAATTACCAGGGTTGTAAAACTAAAAACAGCAACTGGCGAAACCACCAGAGATATCACATTACTATATCCTTTGGAGTGTGGGGCTAAATTAGAACCATTACCCCAAAGGATGGATCAGGATACTATTGGGGAGGAATCTCTCAATGTACCTGATGTAACTCAGACTAAACCAGACAGGCCTCAAAGAAAGACTGCTTTGAAAGCCAGAAAACTTTTACAAGAAAAAATTAAGACTGGTGACTTATAAACCTTACACAAATTGAGGAAAGTTTAAATGCTTAATAATTTTACTTTAATTCCATAAATTTCCTATACCTAAAGGGAGTCAAACTGATTGACATAACTTTAACTAAACTTGAGAAACTAGCCTCTTGAACTTTTATATTTAAATAGGTCTTGAGTAACCTTTCTCTTCTTAAATTCCTACTTCATTCTTTTAATCCATTTTTTACGTTTTACACAGTTTGTCAAAAAATTTGATCTATAACAAACAAATTTTTCTCCGACACCCCCCCAGTATATGGAAAAACTATACACGCTCACAACATGGTATCATATGTGGTACCTTTATTTCATAATTAAATATAAATTATTAATTAATTGAATTAAATATCTATACAAAATTGCCTCGGATTGGCGACATAGCCTATTGGGAATGAAATAATTGCCATACGTACAAAGAACCTGTATGTATGCATCGAGCCTCACATAGCAACAAGAAAACCCAATTTATTGTTTAGTTTACCACAGAGAAGTAGACCAAACAAAACTTTGCGAAATCAGCAAATAATGAAAATACAACGTGAAGCTCTCGGAGCTGTTTATGTGCAGCGAACGCTTTAAACAGGGAAGATGTGCTTTTGTCTTCCCTAAAGTTCTGAGTGAATTCCTTATAATAAACTTAATAACTAAAAAAACAAGAGGATAGGCCTATACCTTCAAGTGTTTATATAGTGACTGCCTATATTAATTACATCAAGTTAACTCATCGCGTAACTCCATCGTGGCGGCCCTACACCGAAAACGATCGTGACGCCCTACATCGAAGGAAACTAAGGCCCAGCAAAAATAAGGTGGGACAATTTCTTTTCGTTCACATATAGGCATCTAATATCCCGACGCTAAAATTACCATAAACAATTAAATATAAAGAGGTCCTCTAAAGACCTACATATTCATAACTCTCTAACGAAAAAACATAGGGTTTTTGTGGTTTAACTCCACTGAAATCTGCTGGAAATTTCCAACGGATGAGGATATCGGGCAATCAACCCATAGCCCTATATAGTTTTTTCATATGGTGGTCCGTGTATGGGGAACTGACCCCTCTAAAATTTACACTGACACACAAAGTGGCTAGGCTCAGCTCATTAGGCCTAACCCCAATTTCAACCATAACCCCACTATAGTTTTTTCATATGGTGGCCTATGCAACTGGGAACAGATCCCTTTACCTTTACACTAACCGAAAACAAAGGCTTGTTCAATTAACAGGCATAACTCATTTTAGGTCCTATAAAAATAGGCCCGCAACATTAAGCCTATTTAATAGGTCCTACTCTTCAAACTAAAAACAAAGCCTTGTTGATTTAACAGGCTTAACTCATTTAAGGTCCTATAAAATAATAGGCCCGAACATAAGCCTATTTAGTAGGCCCACCTAACTTTACCTTACATAATAGGCCTACCTCTTAAAGTAGACATTACTCTTTACACTCAAGGCCTATCCTAACTAAAAACACTAAATTTATAATTCAACCTGTGGTGTAGGTTATAAAATTTATTTCAGCAATTTAACTTACTCATAAGACTCATTAACATCACAAAATTCGACTCAGAACTGTAACATCACAAAGACCTAAAGCAATTGCACGAATTCAAACCTACACCCACCTAACACCTATTCGTAACCCTATTCCAAGTCCTATTTGACATATAGGCGCAACCTATTCCAAGTCCTATTTGACATATAGGCGCAACCCATTCCAAGTCCTATTTGACATATAGGCACAACTTATTCTAAGTCCTATTTGACATATAGGCATAAAACAGACAAGACTTGATATACGGGTCTCAAATGCAACATTTGAGGATCTTTACTCAGCCAAATTGGTTAACCTAACACAAAACCCAAAAATAAAACCCTATAACAAAATACACATTTACACACATACGTACGGTACAGTATATAAATATATACATACGACTCCAAACATCCAATTCTTCTTTTAAAGGAAGAATCAACAAATTTCATCAACAGACACATACATTCCTTGCAAACAGATTGGATTCCTTCAAAACCCCAAACCTTCCAGACGTACCTGTAGGATACACAACATTTACTCATTCATAACTACGGGTATTAACTTCATTGGAGTGGTGAATCCAAGTTTTGAAGACCAACTGGATTCGGAGGAATGCAACACACACACACACACACACACACACACTACTCTTTCCATGTGTCTCAAACACAACAACCTGTCTAAACATAACCAAGGATCGGAGAGTAAAAGCTTTTATTGTTGCGCTCTGATTCTGTGCACATAATTTTGTGCCAAAAATTATATGGTTAGACAGTGACACATACAAACAAACTACTCTACTCTAAAGGGTTTTATGGCTACTTTGGCCATAGCCCAAACTACTATTTCAAACGGCTGATGGCCTACCTTGGCCATAGCCCAACAAATTCATCAAACGGCTGATGGCCTACCCTTGGCCATAGCCAACAAATCATCAAAGGGCCTTGGCCTACCTTGGCTATAGCCCAACAAATTCATCAAACGGCTGATGGCCTACCCTTGGCCATAGCCCAACAAATCATCAAAGGGCCTTGGCCTACCTTGGCCTAGCCCAACAAATTCATCAAAAGGGCTGATGGCTACCTTGGCCATAGCCCAACAAATTCATCAAAAGGGCTGATGGCCTACCTTGGCCATAGCCCAACAAATTCATCAAAAGGGCTGATGGCCTACCTTTACCATAGCCCAACAAATTCATCAAACGGCTGATGGCCTACCCTTGGCCATAGCGCAACAGATCAACAAGGGCCTTGGCCTACTTTGGCCATAGCCCAACAAATTCATCAAAAGGGCTGATGGCCTACCTTGGCCATAGCCCAACAAATTCATCAAACGGCTGATGGCCTACCCTTGGCCATAACCCAACAGATCAACAAGGGCCTTGGCCTACTTTGGCCATAGCCCAACAAATTCATCAAAAGGGATGATGGCCTACCTCGGCCATAGCCCAACATATTCATCAAAGGGCTGATGGCCTCCCTTGGCCATAGCCCAACCTATTCAACAAGGGTCTTGTGGCCTCCCTTGGCCAGAGACCAAACAGCAAGGGTCTTGTGGCCTCCCTTAGCCAGAGGCCAAACAGCAAGGGTCTTGTGGCCTCCCTTGGCCAGAGACCAAGAACAAGGGTCTTGTGGCCTCCCTTGGCCATAGGCCAAACAACACAAAAACAGTACAGGATTCAAAGCCCCAAGCCCTCCAGATCTACCTGTGAAGGAGTAACATTTACTCCACTGAAATTACGGGTATTGACTAGTCTGAAGTGGTAGGAGGTTTGAATTAGTGCTTGCATAATACCGAAAATTTTCAATACCGGTATTTGGAGGCAATTATGCTAATCCCGGTATTGATACCGGTATTATGAAAAAAATAATTTATTTTGATTTATTATGGTGCCACCCTACCAAGTTACCAACCCTCCCACAAGTCTGAGGGACTTGCAGTACTCACCATATTTACTATAAATTAATGACCCAACTCCAAATAGATGGCATTCTATTCGAAAAAGTTTATACAGTAAATTACTAAATTGTAATAAAAATATTATTTGAATTTTTTTTTAGCATATTATTATACAACTACTGGGGTAGATAGAAATTATTAGTATCTAAATATTTATTTCTTAGTTTGATTTTGAAAGTATGCTTTGAGGAAACAAAGAGCATCTAGGGATTGTTCAGATAGACTTGATCTCAGTTTCGTCAGAAATAGGCCTGCAGCAGAAAAGGCTCTTTCTGATTCTGCACTTGTAGGTTTAATTGAAAGCAGTGCCTTGTACAGCTTCTCTAAATTCTCACTTCTCTGTAAAGTAACTTCCAAGCTTTTAAATTCATTAGTAACATCAAAATCAATGGAATTTTTTTTAGATGGCATTTTCCTAGTTTGTCCATTTCTTGCATGTATTCACTCAGTAATGAATCTGCTTCCACTTCAGTCTTATTTGCAGCTACATTTTCAGGGTTACATGGAAATTCCTGTTCTTCCATTTCTATCTCCAAATCAACCACATTCTTAGGGAAAAGTCTTTTATGGAGCCTTTCTGCAGTTCTTTTGAGAACTAATTTTGATGGAACAGAAAAACTTTCCTCTTCTTGAACTTTTAAAACTTCGGGATTATGAAGATATTTGATTAAACCTACAATGTCTTGCTGTCTTCTTGAAATGTAACGATTTCTAAGACAATCTTTTAACTCTTTTGCTATTGGATTATTTTTCTCTCCTAGTTTCTTTGAAATAAATTTCATTGATGATTCAGCTGTCAGGAGTGATGCATCTTTCGAGCATAACCCTTTAAGAATTATTTCAACAGGACGTAAGGTGTCATAAAGGTTTTCAATAATTTCCCACTCTGTTGAAGAAATGGCTACAGTTGAATGAATCACTCTTAAAGCTAGTGCAATAAATAGTTTTCTTTGATAGAAAGGAATAGAAAACGAAAAAAAGAGGTTAACTGCAAAATACCCCGAAACTTTTTTTTTCTCCGAATCCTCCAAAAACAGTTTATTTGCCCATCGGAGGACTAAATTGCCTAAATTTTACAATAGCAATTTTTGTCAATACCGAAAACCTATAATATCGGTATCGGTATTATTTGTACTTCTTCAATACCGGTATTAATACCGGTATTTCAATACCGGTTTTAACCCCTAGTTTGAATACAGTACAAACTCTTTTAACCAAACAACACAGAGACAGTCAATACTATGTGGAGCTGCCTTGGAAAACACCTTGTCCAGAAATAATGGACAATTTGAAAGTAGCTAAGGCACATCTGTATAAAAATTACAGAAAACGTCAGAATGACAATCTTTTAGAACAATACAACATATTCAAAGAACAAATAGAAAGGGGCTTCATTGAAGAAGTTACTGATGAACCCTTTAAAAAACGAGGTTGTCATTATTTAACACACAGGGGAGTACAGAGAAGACTCATCCACAAACTAAAACTAAGTAGTATAGCAACTGTAGTTTAAAAGGACACAAATTTTTAGTTTAAATGATTGTCTCATGGAAGGCCCAAACCAGTCTCAGATCTTGTAAAAATTCTCCTTTGCTTCCGTTTAGACAATATACAGTACAAAGTGACATAGAAAAAGCATTCCCTCTGTATAAATTTGAAGCTTGAGTATGATAAAAATCATCTCAGGTTTTTGTGGTTTAATGATCCATGACTTTAACAAAGGTTTCAAAACCTACAGATTTAAAGTAATAATTATTTTTGGAGCAAATTGCTCGCCAAGTATTCTTGCTTTAACAATTAAAAACCACCTAAACTTATTTCAAGAGGACTTAACAGTTCAGTTTTTAAAACAAATTTTTAATGTGGATAACCTCATTGGGTCCACTGTAACTGAAGAGAAATTGCTTGAAATTTACCAATGTCACAACCTATAATGAAGCCAAGGAAATTTTGGACTAAGAGAGTGGTTTTCTAATTCTCCTAAATTAAATGAACAAATAACAAAAGACAACAATGAGAACATTGAACCAAACAATTACACAAAAAACACTTGGAATGCTTTGGTTTTTAAAACAGAATTCCGAACACGATTACACTCTTTGCACAAAGAGTTATAACTTAAATCCAAATGCCAATACAAAAAGATAAGTGCTTTCAGAATCATCCAAAATTTTTGACCCCATTGGATTATATTTACCAGCAACCATAAGATCCAAAATCCTTTTGCAAGACTTATGGAAAAAGAAAATTGATTGGGATGAACACTTTCAGTGAAGACCAACTTCATTGGAAAAAATTAGCCGCAGACTTAAACAAAGTTCAAGACATCTACGTACCAAGATGTGGCTGGCTACATTGAAATCTCAAACATTACACATTTTTACAGATGCCAGCACACAAGCTTACGGGTGTTGTGCCTATTTAACAAGTGAAAATGAAAGTAACTTGGTTTATTCAAAGGCAAAGTGGGCACCTTAAACCAAAAGAAAACTGTACCACAACTGAATTATTAGCTGTCTCATTGGGAGTTAAAACAGCAGACTTTCTCTCACAAGTGTATAAAGAAATTGACATACCAGACATTTACTTATGGACAGACAGTCAAATTTGTTTAATATGGGTGACCAACACAGATACAACTTCTTGCAAAAACATATTTTGAAAAACAGACTAACAGAAATCAAAACTGCAAACACATCCCTTGGTATCAAATTTAGGTACATACAAACAAAAGAGAATCCTGCAGACTTTTTGACAAGAGGGCTCTCTTACAACCTGTTGAAAAACAAATAAAATCTGTGTATGAAGGGCCTGAATGGCTAACATGTGAGGATCTTTGACCAGCCAAAGTAGTTAACCTCACACTCAACTCTACGACAACTGAAAAGATCACTGAGGACAAACCTATATTTGACTATAAACATTAGCCAGAACCTCTCACACCAAACCACCTAATTAACAGTACATAACAGTACAGAGGATCCAGATTGGGTAATCGGACACAAAGGACTCAACACAAAATACCAACATTTGACACAAATCAAAAACTCAATTTATAACAAAATGAGAGAGAAGAATACTTAACAAGTCTTAGGAAAGACATAAACAATTACAAAACAAAATTGGAATGATTAGTAAAAATTGGGGACATTGTGTTGATACGTGACAAACACCAAGACAACATTGGTCAATGGGGAAAAAGTTGTGAACTCAAAACTGGTGAAGACGAAATTACCAGGGTTGTAAAACTAAAACAGCAACTGGCGAAACCACCAGAGATATCACATTACTATATCCTTTGGAGTGTGGGGCTAAATTAGAACCATTACCCCAAAGGATGGATCAGGATACTATTGGGGAGGAATCTCTCAATGTACCTGATGTAACTCAGACTAAACCAGACAGGCCTCAAAGAAAGACTGCTTTGAAAGCCAGAAAACTTTTACAAGAAAAATTAAGACTGGTGACTTATAAACCTTACACAAATTGAGGCAAAGTTAGTTTAAATGCTTAATAATTTACTTTAATTCCATAAATTTCCTATACCTAAAGGGAGTCAAACTGATTGACATAACTTTAAACTAAACTTGAGAAAACTAGCCTCTTGAACTTTTATATTTAAATAGGTCTGAGTAACCTTTCTCTTCTTAAATTCCTACTTCATTCTTTTAATCCATTTTTTACGTTTTACACAGTTTGTCAAAAAATTTGATCCTATAACAAACAAATTTTCTCCGACACCCCCCCAGTATATGGAAAAACTATACACGCTCACAACATGGTATCATATGTGGTACCTTTATTTCATAATTAAAATAAATATTAATTATTGAATTAAATATCTATACAAAATTGCCTCGGATTGGCGACATAGCCTATTGGGAATGAAATAATTGCCATACGTACAAAGAACCTGTATGTATGCATCGAGCCTCACATAGCAACAAGAAAACCCAATTTATTGTTTAGTTTACCACAGAGAAGTAGACCAAACAAAACTTTGCGAAATCAGCAAATAATGAAATACAACGTGAAGCTCTCGGAGCTGTTTATGTGCAGCGAACGCTTTAAACAGGGAAGATGTGCTTTTGTCTTCCCTAAAGTTCTGAGTGAATTCCTTATAATAAACTTAATAACTAAAAAAACAAGAGGATAGGCCTATACCTTCAAGTGTTTATATAGTGACTGCCTATATTAATTACATCAAGTTAACTCATCGCGTAACTCCATCGTGGCGGCCCTACACCGAAAACGATCGTGACGCCCACATCGAAGCAAACTAAGGCCCAGCAAAAATAAGGTGGGACAATTTCTTTTCGTTCACATATAGGCATCTAATATCCCGACGCTAAAATTACCATAAACAATTAAATATAAAGAGGTCCTCTAAAGACCTACATATTCATAACTTCTAACGAAAAAACATAGGGTTTTGTGGTTTAACTCCACTGAAATCTGCTGGAAATTTCCAACGGATGAGGATATCGGGCAATCAACCCATAGCCCTATATAGTTTTTTCATATGGTGGTCCGTGTATGGGGAACTGACCCCTCTAAAATTTACACTGACACACACAGTGGCTAGGCTCAGCTCATTAGGCCTAACCCCAATTTCAACCATAACCCCCACTATAGTTTTTTTCATATGGTGGCCTATGCAACTGGGAAAGATCCCTTTACCTTTACACTAACCGAAAACAAAGGCTTGTTCAATTAACAGGCATAAACTCATTTTAGGTCCTATAAAAATAGGCCCGCAACATTAAGCCTATTTAATAGGTCTACTCTTCAAACTAAAAACAAAGCCTTGTTGATTTAACAGGCTCAACTCATTAAGGTCCTATAAAATAATAGGCCGAACATAAGCCTATTTAGTAGGCCCACCTAACTTTACCTTACATAATAGGCCTACCTCTTAAAGTAGACATACTCTTTACACTCAAGGCCTATCCTAACTAAAAACACTAAATTTAAATTCAACCTGTGGTGTAGGTTTAAAATTTATTTCAGCAATTTAACTTACTCATAAGATCATTAACATCACAAAATTCGACTCAGAACTGTAACATCACAAAGACCTAAAGCAATGCACGAATTCAACCTACACCACCTAACACCTATTCGTAACCCTATTCCAAGTCCTATTTGACATATAGGCGCAACCTATTGCCAAGTCCTATTTGACATATAGGCGCAACCCATTCCAAGTCCTATTTGACATATAGGCACAACTTATTCTAAGTCCTATTTGACATATAGGCATAAAACAGACAAGACTTGATATACTGGTCTCAAATGCAACATTTGAGGATCTTTTACTCAGCCAAATGGTTAACCTAACACAAAACCCAAAAATAAAACCCTATAACAAAATACACATTTACACACATACGTACGGTACAGTATATAAATATATACATACGACTCCAAACATCCAATTCTTCTTTAAAGGAAGAATCAACAAATTTCATCAACAGACACATACATTCCTTGCAAACAGATTGGATTCCTTCAAAAACCCAAACCTTCCAGACGTACCTGTAGGATACACAACATTTACTCATTCATAACTACGGGTATTAACTTCATTGGAGTGGTGAATCCAAGTTTTGAAGACCAACTGGATTCGGAGGAATGCAACACACACACACACACACACACACACATACTCTTTCCATGTGTCTCAAACACAACAACCTGTCTAAACATAACCAAGGATCGGAGAGTAAAAGCTTTATTGTTGCGCTCTGATTCTGTGCACTAATTTTGTGCCAAAAATTATATGGTTAGGACCAGTGACACATACAAACAAAACCTCTACTCTAAAGGGTTGTTATGGCTACTTTGGCCATAGCCCAAACTACTATTCAAACGGCTGATGGCCTACCTTGGCCATAGCCCAACAAATTCATCAAAACGGCTGATGGCCTACCCTTGGCCATAGCTCAACAAATCATCAAAGGGCCTGGCCTACCTTGGCTATAGCCCAACAAATTCATCAAACGGCTGATGGCCTACCCTTGGCCATAGCCCAACAAATCATCAAAGGGCCTTGGCCTACCTTGGCCGTAGCCCAACAAATTCATCAAAAGGGTGATGGCTACCTTGGCCATAGCCCAACAAATTCATCAAAAGGGCTGATGGCCTACCTTGGCCATAGCCCAACAAATTCATCAAAAGGCTGATGGCCTACCTTTACCAGAGCCCAAACAAATTCATCAAACGGCTGATGGCTACCCTTGGCCATAGCGCAACAGATCAACAAGGGCCTTGGCCTACTTTGGCCATAGCCCAACAAATCATCAAAAGGGCTGATGGCCTACTTGGCCATAGCCCAAACAAATTCATCAAACGGCTGATGGCCTACCCTTGGCCAAACCCAACAGATCAACAAGGGCCTTGGCCTACTTTGGCCATAGCCCAACAAATTCATCAAAAGGGATGATGGCCTACCTCGGCCATAGCCCAAACATATTCATCAAAGGGATGATGGCCTCCCTTGGCCATAGCCCAACCTATCAACAAGGGTCTTGTGGCCTCCCTTGGCCAGAGACCAAACAGCAAGGGTCTTGTGGCCTCCCTTAGCCAGAGGCCAAAACAGCAAGGGTCTTGTGGCCTCCCTTGGCCAGAGACCAAGGAACAAGGGTCTTGTGGCCTCCTTGGCCATAGGCCAAACAACACAAAAACAGTACAGGATTCAAAGCCCCCAAGCCCTCAGATCTACCTGTGAAGGAGTAACATTTACTCCACTGAAATTACGGGTATTGACTAGTTGAAGTGTAGGAGGTTTGAATTAGTGCTTGCATAATACCGAAAATTTTCAATACCGGTATTTGGAGGCCAATTATGCTAATCCCGTATTGATACCGGTATTATGAAAAAAATAATTTATTTTGATTTATTATGGTGCCACCCTACCAAGTTACCAACCCTCCCACAAGTCTGAGGGACTTGCAGTACTCACCATATTTACTATAAATTAATGACCCAACTCCAAATAGATGGCATTCTATTCGAAAAAGTTTATACAGTAAATTACTAAATTGTAATAAAAATATTATTTGAATTTTTTTTAGCATATTATTATACAACTACTGGGGTAGATAGAAATTATTAGTATCTAAATATTTATTTCTTAGTTTGATTTGAAAGTATGCTTTGAGGAAACAAAGAGCATCTAGGGATTGTTCAGATAGACTTGATCTCAGTTTCGTCAGAAATAGGCGCTGCAGCAGAAAAGGCTCTTTCTGATTCTGCACTTGTAGGTTAATTGAAAGCAGTGCCTTGTACAGCTTCTCTAAATTCTCAATTCTCTGTAAAGTAACTTCCAAGCTTTTAAATTCATTAGTAACATCAAAATCAATGGAATTTTTTTAGATGGCACTTTTCCTAGTTTGTCCATTTCTTGAATGTATTCACTCAGTAATGAATCTGCTTCCACTTCAGTCTTATTTGCAGCTACATTTTCAGGGTTACATGGAAATTCCTGTTCTTCCATTTCTATCTCCAAATCAACCACATTCTTAGGGAAAAGTCTTTTATGGAGCCTTTCTGCAGTTCTTTTGAGAACTAATTTTGATGGAACAGAAAAACTTTCCTCTTCTTGAACTTTTAAAACTTCGGGATTATGAAGATATTTGATTAAACCTACAATGTCTTGCTGTCTTCTTGAAATGTAACGATTTCTAAGACAATCTTTTAACTCTTTTGCTATTGGATTATTTTCTCTCCTAGTTCTTTGAAATAAATTTCATTGATGATTCAGCTGTCAGGAGTGATGCATCTTTCGAGCATAAACCCTTAAGAATTATTTCACAGGACGTAAGGTGTCATAAAGGTTTTCAATAATTTCCCACTCTGTTGAAGAAATGGCTACAGTTGAATGAATCACTCTTAAAGCTAGTGCAATAAATAGTTTCTTTGATAGAAAGGAATAGAAAAACGAAAAAAAGAGGTTAACTGCCAAAATACCCCGAAACTTTTTTTTCTCCGAATCCTCCAAAAACAGTTTATTTGCCCATCGGATGACTAAATTGCCTAAATTTTACAATAGCAATTTTTGTCAATACCGAAAACCTATAATATCGGTATCGGTATTATTTACTTCTTCAATACCGGTATTAATACCGGTATTTCAATACCGGTTTTAAACCCCTAGTTTGAATACAGTACAAACTCTTTAACCAAACAACACAGAGGACAGTCAATACTATGTGGAGCTGCCTTGGAAAACACCTTGTCCAGAAATAATGGACAATTTGAAAGTAGCTAGGCACATCTGTATAAAAATTACAGAAAACGTCAGAATGACAATCTTTTAGAACAATACAACATATTCAAAGAACAAATAGAAAGGGGCTTCATTGAAGAAGTTACTGAACCCTTTAAAAAACGAGGTTGTCATTATTTAACACACAGGGGAGTTTACAGAGAAGACTCATCCACAACTAAACTAAGAGTAGTATACAACTGTAGTTTAAAAGACACAAATTCTGTTAGTTTAAATGATTGTCTCATGGAAGGCCCAAACCATGTCTCAGATCTTGTAAAATTCTCCTTTGCTTCCGTTTAGACAATTATACAGTACAAAGTGACAGAGAAAAAGCATTCCTCTGTATAAATTTGAAGCTTGAGTATGATAAAAATCATCTCAGGTTTTTGTGGTTTAATGATCCACATGACTTTAACAAAGGTTTCAAAACCTACAGATTTAAAGTAATTATTTTTGGAGCAAATTGCTCGCCAAGTATTCTTGCTTTAACAATTAAAAACCACCTAAACTTATTTCAAGAGGACTTAACAGTTCAGTTTTTAAAACAAATTTTTAATGTGGATAACCCTCATTGGGTCCACTGTAACTGAAGAGAAATTGCTTGAAATTTACCAATGTCACAACCTATAATGAAGCAAGGAAATTTTGGACTAAGAGAGTGGGTTTCTAATTCTCCTAAATTAAATGAACAAATAACAAAAGACAACAATGAGAACATTGAACCAAACAATTACACAAAAACACTTGGAATGCTTTGGTTTTTAAAACAGAATTCCGAACACGATGACACTCTTTGCACAAAGAGTTATAACTTAAATCCAAATGCCAATACAAAAGATAAGGCTTTCAGAATCATCCAAAATTTTTGACCCCATTGGATTATATTTACCAGCAACCATAAGATCCAAAATCCTTTTGCAAGACTTATGGAAAAAGAAAATTGATTGGGATGAACCACTTTCAGTGGAAGACCAACTTCATTGGAAAAAATTAGCCGCAGACTTAAACAAAGTTCAAGACATCTACGTACCAAGATGTGCTGGCTACAGATTGAAATCTCAAACATTACACATTTTTACAGATGCCAGCACACAAGCTTACGGGTGTTGTGCCTATTTAACAAGTGAAAATGAAAGTAACTTGGTTTATTCAAAGGCAAAAGTGGCACCCTTAAACCAAAAGAAAACTGTACCACAACTTGAATTATTAGCTGTCTCATTGGGAGTTAAAACAGCAGACTTTCTCTCACAAGTTATAAGAAATTGACATACCAGACATTTACTTATGGACAGACAGTCAAATTTGTTTAACATGGGTGACCAACACAGATACAACTTCTTGCAAAAACATATTTGTGAAAAACAGACTACAGAAATCAAAACTGCAAACACATCCCTTGGTATCAAATTTAGGTACATACAAACAAAAGAGAATCCTGCAGACTTTTTGACAAGAGGGCTCTCTTACAACCTGTTGAAAACAAATAAAATCTGGTATGAAGGGCCTGAATGGCTAACATGTGAGGATCTTTGACCAGCCAAAGTAGTTAACCTCACACTCAACTCTACGACAACTGAAAAGATCACTGAGGACAAACCTATATTTGACTATAAACATTAGCCAGAACCTCTCACACCAAACACCTAATTAACAGTACATAACAGTACAGAGGATACAGATTGGGTAATAGGACACAAAGGACTCAACACAAAATACCAACATTTGACACAAATCAAAACTCAATTTATAACAAATGGAGAGAAGAATACTTAACAAGTCTTAGAG
Source organism: Bathynomus jamesi (assembly GCA_023014485.1). Lineage (NCBI taxonomy): Eukaryota > Metazoa > Arthropoda > Malacostraca > Isopoda > Cirolanidae > Bathynomus > Bathynomus jamesi. Next base: position 17,028 of record JAJOZX010016751.1, on the reverse strand, counting down.
AAAGACATAAACAATTAACAAAACAAAATTGGAATGATTAGTAAAAATTGGGGACATTGTGTTGATACGTGACAAAACACCAAGACAACATTGGTCAATGGGAAAAGTCTTGGAACTCAAAACTGGTGAAGACGAAATTACCAGGGTTGTAAAACTAAAAACAGCAACTGGCGAAACCACCAGAGATATCACATTACTATTTGGAGTGGGGCTAAATTAGAACCATTACCCCAAAGGATGGATCAGGATACTATTGGGGAGGAATCTCTCAATGTACCTGATGTAACTCAGACTAAACCAGACAGGCCTCAAAGAAAGACTGCTTTGAAAGCCAGAAAACTTTTACAAGAAAAAATTAAGACTGGTGACTTATAAACCTTACACAATTGAGGAAAGTTTAAATGCTTAATAATTTTACTTTAATTCCATAAATTTCCTATACCTAAAGGGAGTCAAACTGATTGACATAACTTTAACTAAACTTGAGAAACTAGCCTCTTGAACTTTTATATTTAAATAGGTCTTGAGTAACCTTTCTCTTCTTAAATTCCTACTTCATTCTTTTAATCCATTTTTTACGTTTTACACAGTTTGTCAAAAATTTGATCTATAACAAACAAATTTTTCTCCGACACCCCCCCAGTATATGGAAAAACTATACACGTTCACAACATGGTATCATATGTGGTACCTTTATTTCATAATTAAATATAAATTATTAATTAATTGAATTAAATATCTATACAAAATTGCCTCGGATTGGCGACATAGCCTATTGGAATGAAATAATTGCCATACGTACAAAGAACCTGTATGTATGCATCGAGCCTCACATAGCAACAAGAAAACCCAATTTATTGTTTAGTTTACCACAGAGAAGTGACCAAAAAAACTTTGCGAAATCAGCAAATAATGAAAATACAACGTGAAGCTCTCGGAGCTGTTTATGTGCAGCGAACGCTTTAAACAGGGAAGATGTGCTTTTGTCTTCCCTAAAGTTCTGAGTGAATTCCTTATAATAAACTTAATAACTAAAAAAACAAGAGGATAGGCCTATACCTTCAAGTGTTTATATAGTGACTGCCTATATTAATTACATCAAGTTAACTCATCGCGTAACTCCATGGCGGCCCTACACCGAAAACGATCGTGACGCCCTACATCGAAGGAAACTAAGGCCCAGCAAAAATAAGGTGGGACAATTTCTTTTCGTTCACATATAGGCATCTAATATCCCGACGCTAAAATTACCATAAACAATTAAATATAAAGAGGTCCTCTAAAGACCTACATATTCATAACTCTCTAACGAAAAAACATAGGGTTTTGTGGTTTAACTCCACTGAAATCTGCTGGAAATTTCCAACGGATGAGGATATCGGGCAATCAACCCATAGCCCTATATAGTTTTTTCATATGGTGGTCCGTGTATGGGGAACTGACCCCTCTAAAATTTACACTGACACACAAAGTGGCTAGGCTAGCTCATTAGGCCTAACCCCAATTTCAACCATAACCAACTATAGTTTTTTCATATGGTGGCCTATGCAACTGGGAACAGATCCCTTACCTTTACACTAACCGAAAACAAAGGCTTGTTCAATTAACAGGCATAACTCATTTTAGGTCCTATAAAAATAGGCCCGCAACATTAAGCCTATTTAATAGGTCCTACTCTTCAAACTAAAAACAAAGCCTTGTTGATTTAACAGGCTTAACTCATTTAAGGTCCTATAAAATAATAGGCCCGTACATAAGCCTATTTAGTAGGCCCACCTAACTTTACCTTACATAATAGGCCTAACCTCTTAAAGTAGACATTACTCTTACACTCAAGGCCTATCCTAACTAAAAACACTAAATTTATAATTCAACCTGTGGTGTAGGTTTAAAATTTATTTCAGCAATTTAACTTACTCATAAGACTCATTAACATCACAAAATTCGACTCAGAACTGTAACATCACAAAGACCTAAAGCAATTGCACGAATTCAAACCTACACCCACCTAACACCTATTCGTAACCCTATTCCAAGTCCTATTTGACATATAGGCGCAACCTATTCCAAGTCCTATTTGACATATAGGCGCAACCCATTCCAAGTCCTATTTGACATATAGGCACAACTATTCTAAGTCCTATTTGACATATAGGCATAAAACAGACAAGACTTGATATACTGGTCTCAAATGCAACATTTGAGGATCTTTACTCAGCCAAATTGGTTAACCTAACACAAAACCCAAAATAAAACCCTATAACAAAATACACATTTACACACATACGTACGGTACAGTATATAAATATATCATACGACTCCAAACATCCAATTCTTCTTTTAAAGGAAGAATCAACAAATTCATCAACAGACACATACATTCCTTGCAAACAGATTGGATTCCTTCAAAACCCAAACCTTCCAGACGTACCTGTAGGATACACAACATTTACTCATTCATAACTACGGGTATTAACTTCATTGGAGTGGTGAATCCAAGTTTGAAGACCAACTGGATTCGGAGGAATGCAACACACACACACACACACACACACACTACTCTTTCCATGTGTCTCAAAACACAACCCTGTCTAAACATAACCAAGGCTCGGAGAGTAAAAGCTTTTATTGTTGCGCTCTGATTCTGTGCACATAATTTTGTGCCAAAAATTATATGGTTAGACAGTGACACATACAAACAAACTACTCTACTCTAAAGGGTTTTATGGCTACTTTGGCCATAGCCCAAAACTACTATTTCAAACGGCTGATGGCCTACCTTGGCCATAGCCCAACAAATTCATCAAACGGCTGATGGCCTACCCTTGGCCATAGCTCAACAAAATCATCAAAGGGCCTTGGCCTACCTTGGCTATAGCCCAACAAATTCATCAACGGCTGATGGCCTACCTTGGCCATAGCCCAACAAATCATCAAAGGGCCTTGGCCTACCTGGCCGTGCGTAGCCCAACAAATTCATCAAAAGGGCTGATGGCTACCTTGGCCATAGCCCAACAAATTCATCAAAAGGGCTGATGGCCTACCTTGGCCATAGCCCAACAAATTCATCAAAAGGGCTGATGGCCTACCTTTACCATAGCCCAACAAATTCATCAACGGCTGATGGCCTACCCTTGGCCATAGCGCAACAGATCAACAAGGGCCTTGGCCTACTTTGGCCATAGCCCAACAAATTCATCAAAAGGGCTGATGGCCTACCTTGGCCATAGCCCAACAAATTCATCAAACGGCTGATGGCCTACCCTTGGCCATAACCCAACAGATCAACAAGGGCCTTGGCCTACTTTGGCCATAGCCCAACAAATTCATCAAAAGGGATGATGGCCTACCTCGGCCATAGCCCAACATATTCATCAAAGGCTGATGGCCTCCCTTGGCCATAGCCCAACCTATTCAACAAGGGTCTTGTGGCCTCCCTTGGCCAGAGACCAAACAGCAAGGGTCTTGTGGCCTCCCTTAGCCAGAGGCCAAACAGCAAGGGTCTTGTGGCCTCCCTTGGCCAGAGACCAAGGAACAAGGGTCTTGTGGCCTCCCTTGGCCATAGGCCAAACAACACAAAAACAGTACAGGATTCAAAGCCCCAAGCCCTCCAGATCTACCTGTGAAGGAGTAACATTTACTCCACTGAAATTACGGGTATTGACTAGTCTGAAGTGGTAGGAGGTTTGAATTAGTGCTTGCATAATACCGAAAATTTTCAATACCGGTATTTGGAGGCAATTATGCTAATCCCGGTATTGATACCGGTATTATGAAAAAATAATTTATTTTGATTTATTATGGTGCCACCCTACCAAGTTACCAACCCTCCCACAAGTCTGAGGGACTTGCAGTACTCACCATATTTACTATAAATTAATGACCCAACTCCAAATAGATGGCATTCTATTCGAAAAAGTTTATACAGTAAATTACTAAATTGTAATAAAAATATTATTTGAATTTTTTTTAGCATATTATTATACAACTACTGGGGTAGATAGAAATTATTAGTATCTAAATATTTATTTCTTAGTTTGATTTTGAAAGTATGCTTTGAGGAAACAAAGAGCATCTAGGGATTGTTCAGATAGACTTGATCTCAGTTTCGTCAGAAATAGGCCTGCAGCAGAAAAGGCTCTTTCTGATTCTGCACTTGTAGGTTTAATTGAAAGCAGTGCCTTGTACAGCTTCTCTAAATTCTCACTTCTCTGTAAAGTAACTTCCAAGCTTTTAAATTCATTAGTAACATCAAAATCAATGGAATTTTTTTTAGATGGCACTTTTCCTAGTTTGTCCATTTCTTGAATGTATTCACTCAGTAATGAATCTGCTTCCACTTCAGTCTTATTTGCAGCTACATTTTCAGGGTTACATGGAAATTCCTGTTCTTCCATTTCTATCTCCAAATCAACCACATTCTTAGGGAAAAGTCTTTTATGGAGCCTTTCTGCAGTTCTTTTGAGAACTAATTTTGATGGAACAGAAAAACTTTCCTCTTCTTGAACTTTTAAAACTTCGGGATTATGAAGATATTTGATTAAACCTACAATGTCTTGCTGTCTTCTTGAAATGTAACGATTTCTAAGACAATCTTTTAACTCTTTTGCTATTGGATTATTTTTCTCTCCTAGTTTCTTTGAAATAAATTTCATTGATGATTCAGCTGTCAGGAGTGATGCATCTTTCGAGCATAACCCTTTAAGAATTATTTCAACAGGACGTAAGGTGTCATAAAGGTTTTCAATAATTTCCCACTCTGTTGAAGAAATGGCTACAGTTGAATGAATCACTCTTAAAGCTAGTGCAATAAATAGTTTTCTTTGATAGAAAGAAATAGAAAACGAAAAAAAGAGGTTAACTGCAAAATACCGAAACTTTTTTTTCTCCGAATCCTCCAAAAACAGTTTATTTGCCCATCGGAGGACTAAATTGCCTAAATTTTACAATAGCAATTTTTGTCATACCGAAAACCTATAATATCGGTAGGTATTATTTGTACTTCTTCAATACCGGTATTAATACCGGTATTTCAATACCGGTTTTAAGCCCTAGTTTGAATACAGTACAAACTCTTTTAACCAAACAACACAGAGACAGTCAATACTATGTGGAGCTGCCTTGGAAAACACCTTGTCCAGAAATAATGGACAATTTGAAAGTAGCTAAGGCACATCTGTATAAAAATTACAGAAAACGTCAGAATGACAATCTTTTAGAACAATACAACATATTCAAAGAACAAATAGAAAGGGGCTTCATTGAAGAAGTTACTGATGAACCCTTTAAAAAACGAGGTTGTCATTATTTAACACACAGGGGAGTTTACAGAGAAGACTCATCCACAACTAAACTAAGAGTAGTATACAACTGTAGTTTAAAAGACACAAATTCTGTTAGTTTAAATGATTGTCTCATGGAAGGCCCAAACCATGTCTCAGATCTTGTAAAAATTCTCCTTTGCTTCCGTTTAGACAATTATACAGTACAAAGTGACATAGAAAAAGCATTCCTCTGTATAAATTTGAAGCTTGAGTATGATAAAAATCATCTCAGGTTTTTGTGGTTTAATGATCCACATGACTTTAACAAAGGTTTCAAAACCTACAGATTTAAAGTAATTATTTTTGGAGCAAATTGCTCTCCAAGTATTCTTGCTTTAACAATTAAAAACCACCTAAACTTATTTCAAGAGGACTTAACAGTTCAGTTTTTAAAACAAATTTTTAATGTGGATAACCCTCATTGGGTCCACTGTAACTGAAGAGAAATTGCTTGAAATTTACCAAATGTCACAACCTATAATGAAGCAAGGAAATTTTGGACTAAGAGAGTGGGTTTCTAATTCTCCTAAATTAAATGAACAAATAACAAAAGACAACAATGAGAACATTGAACCAAACAATTACACAAAAACACTTGGAATGCTTTGGTTTTTAAAACAGAATTCCGAACACGATTACACTCTTTGCACAAAGAGTTATAACTTAAATCCAAATGCCAATACAAAAAGATAAGTGCTTTCAGAATCATCCAAAATTTTTGACCCCATTGGATTATATTTACCAGCAACCATAAGATCCAAAATCCTTTTGCAAGACTTATGGAAAAAGAAAATTGATTGGGATGAACCACTTTCAGTGGAAGACCAACTTCATTGGAAAAAATTAGCCGCAGACTTAAACAAAGTTCAAGACATCTACGTACCAAGATGTGCTGGCTACAGATTGAAATCTCAAACATTACACATTTTTACAGATGCCAGCACACAAGCTTACGGGTGTTGTGCCTATTTAACAAGTGAAAATGAAAGTAACTTGGTTTATTCAAAGGCAAAAGTGGCACCCTTAAACCAAAAGAAAACTGTACCACAACTTGAATTATTAGCTGTCTCATTGGGAGTTAAAACAGCAGACTTTCTCTCACAAGTGTATAAAGAAATTGACATACCAGACATTTACTTATGGACAGACAGTCAAATTTGTTTAATATGGGTGACCAACACAGATACAACTTCTTGCAAAAACATATTTGTGAAAAACAGACTAACAGAAATCAAAACTGCAAACACATCCCTTGGTATCAAATTTAGGTACATACAAACAAAAGAGAATCCTGCAGACTTTTTGACAAGAGGGCTCTCTTACAACCTGTTGAAAACAAATAAAATCTGGTATGAAGGGCCTGAATGGCTAACATGTGAGGATCTTTGACCAGCCAAAGTAGTTAACCTCACACTCAACTCTACGACAACTGAAAAGATCACTGAGGACAAACCTATATTTGACTATAAACATTAGCCAGAACCTCTCACACCAAACCACCTAATTAACAGTACATAACAGTACAGAGGATCCAGATTAGGTAATAGGACACAAAGGACTCAACACAAAATACCAACATTTGACACAAATCAAAACTCAATTTATAACAAAATGGAGAGAAGAATACTTAACAAGTCTTAGAGAAAGACATAAACAATTAACAAAACAAAATTGGAATGATTCAGTAAAAATTGGGGACATTGTGTTGATACGTGACAAAACACCAAGACAACATTGGTCAATGGGAAAAGTCTTGGAACTCAAAACTGGTGAAGACGAAATTACCAGGGTTGTAAAACTGAAAACAGCAACTGGTGAAACCACCAGAGATATCACATTACTATATCCTTTGGAGTGTGGGACTAAATTAGAACCATTACCCCAAAGGATGGATCAGGATACTATTGGGGAGGAATCTCTCAATGTACCTGATGTAACTCAGACTAAACCAGACAGGCCTCAAAGAAAGACTGCTTTGAAAGCCAGAAAACTTTTACAAGAAAAAATTAAGACTGGTGACTTATAAACCTTACACAAATTGAGCAAAGTTAAAATGCTTAATAACTTTACTTTAATTCCATAAATTTCCTATACCTAAAGGGAAGGGAGTCAAACTGATTGACAACTTTAACTAAACTTGAGAAACTAGCCTCTTGAACTTTTATATTTAAATAGGTCTTGAGTAACTTTCTCTTCTTAAATTCCTACTTCATTCTTTTAATCCATTTTTTACGTTTTACACAGTTTGTCAAAAAATTTGATCTATAACATACAAATTTTTCTCCGACACCCCCCCAGTATATGGAAAAACTATACACGCTCACAACATGGTATCATATGTGGTACCTTTATTTCATAATTAAATATAAATTATTAATTAATTGAATTAAATATCTATACAAAATTGCCTCGGATTGGCGACATAGCCTATTGGGAATGAAATAATTGCCATACGTACAAAGAACCTGTATGTATGCATCGAGCCTCACATAGCAACAAGAAAACCCAATTTATTGTTTAGTTTACCACAGAGAAGTAGACCAAACAAAACTTTGCGAAATCAGCAAATAATGAAAAAACAACGTGAAGCTCTCGGAGCTGTTTATGTGCAGCGAACGCTTTAAACAGGGAAGATGTGCTTTTGTCTTCCCTAAAGTTCTGAGTGAATTCCTTATAATAAACTTAACTAAAAAAACAAGAGGATAGGCCTATACCTTCAAGTGTTTATATAGTGACTGCCTATATTAATTACATCAAGTTAACTCATCGCGTAACTCCATCGTGGCGGCCCTACACCGAAAACGATCGTGACGCCCTACATCGAAGCAAACTAAGGCCCAGCAAAAATAAGGTGGGACAATTTCTTTTCGTTCACATATAGGCATCTAAAATCCCGACGCTAAAATTACCATAAACAATTAAATATAAGAGGTCCTTTAAAGATCTACATATTCATAACTCTCTAACGAAAAAACAAGGGCTTTTGTCATTTAACTCTCCACTGAAATCTGCTGGAAATTTCCAACGGATGAGGATATCAGGCAATCAACCCATAGCCCTATATAGTCTTTTCATATGGTGGCCCGTGTATGGGGAACTGACCCCTCTAAAATTTACACTGACACACACACAGTGGCTAGGCTTAGCTCATTAGGCCTAACCCCAATTTCAACCATAACCCCACTATAGTTTTTTCGGATCAAATGTAGAATTCGGACCCCAGCCTTCTTTAGTTAGCTTTATAAGGCTAACTAACGAAAATATCACGCCCTAACCTAACCAATCGTTAGGTTAACTGTACGCCTTTGACGATTGGTTAGGTTAGGTCATGATATTTTCGTTAGTTAGCCTTATAAAGCTAACTAAAGAAGGCTGGGGTCCGAATTCTACATTTGATCCGTTTTTTCATATGGTGGCCTATGCAACTGGGAACCGATCCCTTTACCTTTACACTAACCGAAAACAAAGGCTTGTTCATTTAACAGGCACAACTCATTTTAGGTCCTATAAAAACAGGCCCGCAACATTAAGCCTATTTAATAGGTCCTACTCTTCAAACTCAAAACAAAGCCTTGTTGATTTAACAGGCTTAACTCATTTAGGTCCTATAAAATAATAGGCCCAAACATAAGCCTATTTAGTAGGCCCACCTAACTTTACCTTACATAATAGGCCTACCTCTTAAAGTAGACCTTACTCTTTACACTCAAGGCCTATGCTAACTAAAAACGCTAAATTTATAATTCAACCTGTGGTGTAGGTTATAAAATTTATTTCAGCAATTTAACTTACTCATAAGACTCATTAACATCACAAAATTCGACTCAGAACTGTAACATCACAAAGACCTAAAGCAATTGCACGAATTCAAACCTACACCCACCTAACACCTATTCGTAACCCCATTCCAAGTCCTATTTGACATATAGGCGCAACCTATTCCAAGTCCTATTTGACATATAGGCGCAACCTATTCCAAGTCCTATTTGACATATAGGCATAAAACAGACAAGACTTGATATAAGGGTCTCAAATGCAACATTTGAGGATCTTTACTCAGCCAAATTGGTTAACTTAACACAAAACCCAAAAATAAAACCCTATAACAAAATACACATTTACACACATACATACGGTACAGTATATAAATATATACATACGACTCCAAACATCCAATTCCTCTTTTAAAGGAAGAATCACAACAGATTTCATCAACAGACACATCCATTCCTTGCAAACAGATTGGATTCCTTCAAAACCCAAAACCTTCCAGACCTACCTGTAGGATACACAACATTTACTCATTCATAACTACGGGTATTAACTTCATTGGAGTGGTGAATCTAAGTTTTGAAGACCAACTGGATTCGGAGGAATGCAACACACACACACACACACTACTCTTTCCATGTGTCTCAAACACAACAACCTGTCTAAACATAACCAAGGATCGGAGAGTAAAAGCTTTTATTGCTGCGCTCTGATTCTGTGCACATAATTTTGTGCCAAAAATTATATGGTTAGACAGTGACACATACAAACAAACTACTCTACTCTAAAGGGTTTTATGGCTACTTTGGCCATAGCCCAAACTACTATTTCAAACGGCTGATGGCCTACCTTGGCCACAGCCCAACAAATTCATCAAACGGCCGATGGCCTACCCTTGGCCATAGCCCAACAAATCATCAAAGGGCCTTTGCCTACCTTGGCCATAGCCAACAAATCACAAAGGGCCTTGGCCTACCTTGGCCATAGCCAACAAATCATCAAAGGGCCTTGGCCTACCTTGGCCATAGCCCAACAAATCATCAAAGGGCTTGGCCTACCTTGGCCATAGCCCAAAAATCATCAAAGGGCTTGGCCTACCTTGGCCATAGCCCAACAAATCATCAAAGGGCCTTGGCCTACCTTGCCATAGCCCAACAAATTCATCAAACGGCCGATGGCCTACCTTGGCCATAGCCCAACAAATCATCAAAGGGCCTTGGCCTACCCTTGGCCATAGCCCAACAAATCATCAAAGGGCCTTGGCCTAACCTTGGCCATAGCCCAACAAATCAACAAAGGGCCTTGGCCTACCTTGGCCATAGCCCAACAAATCATCAAAGGGCCTTGGCCTACCTTGGCCATAGCCCAACAAATTCATCAAACGGCTGATGGCCTACCCATGGCCATAGCCCAACAAATCATCAAAGGGCCTTGGCCTACCTTGGCCATAGCCCAACAAATCATCAAAGGGCCTTGGCCTACCTTGATCATAGCCCAACAAATTCATCAAACGGCTGATGGCCTACCCTTGGCCATAGCCCAACAAATCATCAAAGGGCCTTGGCCTACCTTGGCCATAGCCCAACAAATTCATCAAAAGGGCTGATGGCCTACCTTGGCCATAGCCCAACAAATTCATCAAAAGGGCTGATGGCCTACCTTGGCCATAGCCCAACAGATCATCAAGGGCCTTGGCCTACTTTGGCCATAGCCCAACAAATTCATCAAAAGGGCTGATGGCCTACCTCGGCCATAGCCCAACATATTCATCAAAGGGCTGATGGCCCCTTGGCCTAGCCCAACCTATTCAACAAGGGTCTTGTGGCCTCCCTTGGCCAGAGACCAAACAGCAAGGGTCTTGTGGCCTCCCTTGGCCAGAGACCAAGCAACAAGAGTCTTGTGGCCTCCCTTGGCCAGAGACCAAACAGCAAGGGTCTTGGCCTCCCTTAGCCAGAGACCAAACAGCAAGGGTCTTGTGGCCTCCCTTGGCCAGAGACCAAGCAACAAGGGTCTTGTGGCCTCCCTTGGCCATAGGCCAAACAACACAAAAACAGTACAGGATTCAAACCCTCAAGCCCTCCAGATCTACCTGTGAAGGAGTAACATTTACTCCACTAAAATTACGGGTATTGACTAGTCTGAAGTGGTAGGAGGTTTGAATACAGTACAAACTTTTTAACCAAACAACACAGAGACAGTCAATACTATGTGGAGCTGCCTTGGAAAACACCTTGTCCAGAAATAATGGACAATTTGAAAGTAGCTAAGGCACATCTGTATAAAAATTACAGAAAACGTCAGAATGACAATCTTTTAGAACAATACAACATATTCAAAGAACAAATAGAAAGGGGCTTCATTGAAGAAGTTACTGATGAACCCTTTAAAAAACGAGGTTGTCATTATTTAACACACAGGGGAGTTTACAGAGAAGACTCATCCACAACTAAACTAAGAGTAGTATACAACTGTAGTTTAAAAGACACAAATTCTGTTAGTTTAAATGATTGTCTCATGGAAGGCCCAAACCTTGTCTCAGATCTTGTAAAAATTCTCCTTTGCTTCCGTTTAGACAATTATACAGTACAAAGTGACATAGAAAAAGCATTCCTCTGTATAAATTTGAAGCTTGAGTATGATAAAAATCATCTCAGGTTTTTGTGGTTTAATGATCCACATGACTTTAACAAAGGTTTCAAAACCTACAGATTTAAAGTAATTATTTTTGGAGCAAATTGCTCTCCAAGTATTCTTGCTTTAACAATTAAAAACCACCTAAACTTATTTCAAGAGGACTTAACAGTTCAGTTTTTAAAACAAATTTTTAATGTGGATAACCTCATTGGGTCCACTGTAACTGAAGAGAAATTGCTTGAAATTTACCAAATGTCACAACCTATAATGAAGCAAGGAAATTTTGGACTAAGAGAGTGGGTTTCTAATTCTCCTAAATTAAATGAACAAATAACAAAAGACAACAATGAGAACATTGAACCAAACAATTACACAAAAACACTTGGAATGCTTTGGTTTTTAAAACAGAATTCCGAACACGATTACACTCTTTGCACAAAGAGTTATAACTTAAATCCAAATGCCAATACAAAAAGATAAGTGCTTTCAGAATCATCCAAAATTTTTGACCCCATTGGATTATATTTACCAGCAACCATAAGATCCAAAATCCTTTTGCAAGACTTATGGAAAAAGAAAATTGATTGGGATGAACCACTTTCAGTGGAAGACCAACTTCATTGGAAAAAATTAGCCGCAGACTTAAACAAAGTTCAAGACATCTACGTACCAAGATGTGCTGGCTACAGATTGAAATCTCAAACATTACACATTTTTACAGATGCCAGCACACAAGCTTACGGGTGTTGTGCCTATTTAACAAGTGAAAATGAAAGTAACTTGGTTTATTCAAAGGCAAAAGTGGCACCCTTAAACCAAAAGAAAACTGTACCACAACTTGAATTATTAGCTGTCTCATTGGGAGTTAAAACAGCAGACTTTCTCTCACAAGTGTATAAAGAAATTGACATACCAGACATTTACTTATGGACAGACAGTCAAATTTGTTTAATATGGGTGACCAACACAGATACAACTTCTTGCAAAAACATATTTGTGAAAAACAGACTAACAGAAATCAAAACTGCAAACACATCCCTTGGTATCAAATTTAGGTACATACAAACAAAAGAGAATCCTGCAGACTTTTTGACAAGAGGGCTCTCTTACAACCTGTTGAAAACAAATAAAATCTGGTATGAAGGGCCTGAATGGCTAACATGTGAGGATCTTTGACCAGCCAAAGTAGTTAACCTCACACTCAACTCTACGACAACTGAAAAGATCACTGAGGACAAACCTATATTTGACTATAAACATTAGCCAGAACCTCTCACACCAAACCACCTAATTAACAGTACATAACAGTACATAACAGTACAGAGGATCCAGATTGGGTAATAGGACACAAAGGACTCAACACAAAATACCAACATTTGACACAAATCAAAACTCAATTTATAACAAAATGGAGAGAAGAATACTTAACAAGTCTTAGAGAAAGACATAAACAATTAACAAAACAAAATTGGAATGATTAAGTAAAAATTGGGGACATTGTGTTGATACGTGACAAAACACCAAGACAACATTGGTCAATGGGAAAAGTCTTGGAACTCAAAACTGGTGAAGACGAAATTACCAGGGTTGTAAAACTGAAAACAGCAACTGGCGAAACCACCAGAGATATCACATTACTATATCCTTTGGAGTGTGGGCTAAATTAGAACCATTACCCCAAAGGATGGATCAGGATACTATTGGGGAGGAATCTCTCAATGTACCTGATGTAACTCAGACTAAACCAGACAGGCCTCAAAGAAAGACTGCTTTGAAAGCCAGAAAACTTTTACAAGAAAAAATTAAGACTGGTGACTTATAAACCTTACACAAATTGAGCAAAGTTAAAATGCTTAATAACTTTACTTTAATTCCATAAATTTCCTATACCTAAAGGGAGTCAAACTGATTGACATAACTTTAACTAAACTTGAGAAACTAGCCTCTTGAACTTTTATATTTAAATAGGTCTTGAGTAACCTTTCTCTTCTTAAATTCCTACTTCATTCTTTTAATCCATTTTTTACGTTTTACACAGTTTGTCAAAAAATTTGATCTATAACATACAAATTTTTCTCCGACACCCCCCAGTATATGGAAAAACTATACACGCTCACAACATGGTATCATATGTGGTACCTTTATTTCATAATTAAATATAAATTATTAATTAATTGAATTAAATATCTATACAAAATTGCCTCGGATTGGCGACATAGCCTATTGGGAATGAAATAATTGCCATACGTACAAAGAACCTGTATGTATGCATCGAGCCTCACATAGCAACAAGAAAACCCAATTTATTGTTTAGTTTACCACAGAGAAGTAGACCAAACAAAACTTTGCGAAATCAGCAAATAATGAAAATACAACGTGAAGCTCTCGGAGCTGTTTATGTGCAGCGAACGCTTTAAACAGGGAAGATGTGCTTTTGTCTTCCCTAAAGTTCTGAGTGAATTCCTTATAATAAACTTTAACTAAAAAAACAAGAGGATAGGCCTATACCTTCAAGTGTTTATATAGTGACTGCCTATATTAATTACATCAAGTTAACTCATCGCGTAACTCCATCGTGGCGGCCCTACACCGAAAACGATCGTGACGCCCTACATCGAAGCAAACTAAGGCCCAGCAAAAATAAGGTGGGACAATTTCTTTTCGTTCACATATAGGCATCTAAATCCCGACGCTAAAATTACCATAAACAATTAAATATAAAGAGGTCCTCTAAAGACCTACATATTCATAACTCTCTAACGAAAAAACATAGGGCTTTTGTCATTTAACTCTCCACTGAAATCTGCTGGAAATTTCCAACGGATGAGGATATCAGGCAATCAACCCATAGCCCTATATAGTTTTCATATGGTGGTCCGTGTATGGGGAACTGACCCCTCTAAAATTTACACTGACACACACAGTGGCTAGGCTTAGCTCATTAGGCCTAACCCCAATTTCAACCATAACCCCACTATAGTTTTTTCGGATCAAATGTAGAATTCGGACCCCAGCCTTCTTTAGTTAGCTTTATAAGGCTAACTAACGAAAATATCACGCCCTAACCTAACCAATCGTTAGGTTAACTGTACGCCTTTGACGATTGGTTAGGTTAGGTCATGATATTTTCGTTAGTTAGCCTTATAAAGCTAACTAAAGAAGGCTGGGGTCCGAATTCTACATTTGATCCGTTTTTTCATATGGTGGCCTATGCAACTGGGAACCGATCCCTTTACCTTTACACTAACCGAAAACAAAGGCTTGTTCATTTAACAGGCACAACTCATTTTAGGTCCTATAAAAACAGGCCCGCAACATTAAGCCTATTTAATAGGTCCTACTCTTCAAACTCAAAACAAAGCCTTGTTGATTTAACAGGCTTAACTCATTTAAGGTCCTATAAAATAATAGGCCCAAACATAAGCCTATTTAGTAGGCCCACCTAACTTTACCTTACATAATAGGCCTACCTCTTAAAGTAGACCTTACTCTTTACACTCAAGGCCTATGCTAACTAAAAACGCTAAATTTATAATTCAACCTGTGGTGTAGGTTATAAAATTTATTTCAGCAATTTAACTTACTCATAAGACTCATTAACATCACAAAATTCGACTCAGAACTGTAACATCACAAAGACCTAAAGCAATTGCACGAATTCAAACCTACACCCACCTAACACCTATTCGTAACCCCATTCCAAGTCCTATTTGACATATAGGCGCAACCTATTCCAAGTCCTATTTGACATATAGGCGCAACCTATTCAAGTCCTATTTGACATATAGGCATAAAACAGACAAGACTTGATATAAGGGTCTCAAATGCAACATTTGAGGATCTTTACTCAGCCAAATTGGTTAACTTAACACAAAACCCAAAAATAAAACCCTATAACAAAATACACATTTACACACATACATACGGTACAGTATATAAATATATACATACGACTCCAAACATCCAATTCCTCTTTTAAAGGAAGAATCACAACAGATTTCATCAACAGACACATCCATTCCTTGCAAACAGATTGGATTCCTTCAAAACCCAAAACCTTCCAGACCTACCTGTAGGATACACAACATTTACTCATTCATAACTACGGGTATTAACTTCATTGGAGTGGTGAATCTAAGTTTTGAAGACCAACTGGATTCGGAGGAATGCACACACACACACACACACACTACTCTTTCCATGTGTCTCAAACACAACAACCTGTCTAAACATAACCAAGGATCGGAGAGTAAAAGCTTTTATTGCTGCGCTCTGATTCTGTGCACATAATTTTGTGCCAAAAATTATATGGTTAGACAGTGACACATACAAACAAACTACTCTACTCTAAAGGGTTTTATGGCTACTTTGGCCATAGCCCAAACTACTATTTCAAACGGCTGATGGCCTACCTTGGCCAAGCCCAACAAATTCATCAAACGGCGCTGGCCTACCTTGGCCATAGCCAACAAATCATCAAACTACTTGGCCATAGCCAACAAATCACAAAGGGCCTTGGCCTACCTTGGCCATAGCCCAACAAATCATCAAAGGGCCTTGGCCTACCTTGGCCATAGCCCAACAAATCATCAAAGGCTTGGCCTACCTTGGCCATAGCCCAACAAATCATCAAAGGGCTTGGCCTACCTTGGCCATAGCCCAACAAATCATCAAAGGGCCTTGGCCTACCTTGGCATAGCCCAACAAATTCATCAAACGGCTGATGGCCTACCTTGGCCATAGCCCAACAAATCATCAAAGGGCCTTGGCCTACCTTGGCCATAGCCCAACAAATCATCAAAGGGCCTTGGCCTACCTTGGCCATAGCCCAACAAATTCATCAAAGGGCTTGGCCTACCCTTGGCCATAGCCCAACAAATCATCAAAGGGCCTTGGCCTACCTTGGCCATAGCCCAACCCAACAAATTCATCAAAAGGCTGATGGCCTACCTTGGCCATAGCCCCAACAAATCATCAAAAGGGCTTGGCCTACCTTGGCCATAGCCCAACAAATCATCAAAGGGCCTTGGCCTACCTTTGGCCATAGCCCAACAAAATTCCAAAGGGCTGATGGCCTACCTCGGCCATAGCCCAACAAATTCATCAAAGGGCTTGGCCTACCTTGGCCATAGCCCAACAAATTCATCAAAAGGGCTGATGGGCCTACCCGGCCATAGCCCAACAAATTCATCAAAGGGCCTTGGCCTACCTTGGCCATAGATAGCCAACAAATCATCAACGGGGCCGTGCCTACGTGGCCATAGTCCCAACAAATCATCAAAGGGGTGATGGCCTACCT
>JAJOZX010016750.1:0-68308 GCA_023014485.1 Bathynomus jamesi | reverse complement strand
ATGCTGATAAACAGCCTGATACATCCTATTCCCTTAAAAACGAAACGGTCCACGAACAGCAAGGTGAGGACATCTTATCGCCGGAGCTGGAAATGGCACTGGACCGGACAAAGATGAATGACCGCCAAGCCGTCTTCGTGCCGTCATCTGCTGCTACTTCCCTGGGGTATGATGTGGACGAGCTCTCTATCAGTTGAGGCACATTACAGAGAAAGAGAATGTAAGCACGCAAGAAGATCGCTAACGACATCAAGCAGTCTTTTGAGCCAAATAATCCCCTCACCGTCCACTGGAACGGGAAATTACTTCCAGAACTGACCCAAGATAACAACGTAGAGCGACTACCTGTTCTTGTGTCTGGGGGAGGGAATCGAAACTTCTCGCAGTGCCCAAGCTCGCCTCAGGTAAACGAGAACACATTGCAACGGCTGTAGTAGACTGCTTAGACGATTGGGAATTGCGCGATCGTGTACAGACGATGTGCTTTGACACCACTGCAAGCAATATGGTCCCAAACTTGGAGCTTGTACACTCATCGAAAACAAGCTTAAAAGACAGCTCCTTGAAATCGCGTGCCGCCACCACATCAATGAAATTGTCGTATCATGTGTCTTCAACAAGTGTAACGGTACCATCTCTGGGTCCGACATCACACTCTTCAATCGATTTCACAAGAACATGAAGTCGATAGACAAGGACCGCTTTGAAACTGTAGAAGCCGCGATCCCAGGCAGGAATGAAATTATCGGTACCTGCAAGCGGAACCTCCCCGTCATTCAACCTCGTGCTGACTATAGGAAGCTCCTTGAATTAACAATCATCTACCTGGGCGATGTTCCTCCTCATGGAGTCAGATTCTGCCAACCCGGAGCTCTACACCATGCTAGATGGATGGCGCAAATGATATACACTAGCAACTGTCTTTTTCGTTCGACTTTCGAATGACCGCACGAGAGCGAACTGGGATCTAACGTTTTGCAATGTATGCAATACAGTACGCCACTACGTACCTGCATGGTTTGTGGCCCCTCTCGCCGCATCCGCTCCTGCAAACGACTTCTCACTTCTCCAGCAGTAACTGGCATATGAGGACAAAGAAATATCAGCGGCGACATGTAGAGTACAGTGGAGTGAAAAATTTCTTGTTTTGATTTTCAAAATATCTGGGTGTGGGAAAGATGCGTATTGGGGAAAGCATCAATGTGCTAAAAATTTATCCTCCTATTATTAAATTTAAAATGTACACACTGTGCTCAGAGTTCCAGGCGAACAGCGAAAATGCTCGAATATTACCACACGAGTAAATGAGAAATTTCGGCCAAATTTCAGAGAGCATGAAGGCAGGAATGGAGTGTATCGGTAAAATGATGATTGCGTGAAGGAATTATATCTCTGAGCTTATATCTAATATGGCTGCACTTGTTTTAACATTTCCTAAAAATATCAAAGTTGTGTATTCTAACAGGATCCTAATTTTAATGTGTATTCTAAAAAGAAAGTTGTATTCTAACAGAATTCTAATGTGTATTCTAAAAGTAAAGTTATTGTATTCTAACAGAGATTAGCTGTTTAACCAACAAAATGGCAACAAAAATAAGAAGTGACTGTAATTGTTCAGTATTAGGAGCAGAACCAACGAACTGAACTGTTTAATAATAACCAGTACCTTGATCTTTATACATCGTTCCATATATTTTCCTGATCGAATCCGATCAGTCAGCTCTCTCTTTATTGTTTTAGCTATTTGACATGTTGCCTTTTCGTCGACGCCAGTAGTATAGCCGCAAAAGGGGAGAGTGCAAGAATGTTGCAAGTTATTATGTAATGTTGCAAAGGGGGTGGGGGTGTTGCAAAGGGTGGGGGGTGTTGCAAAAAAAATCCCCCAAAGGGGGGATGCGGCAGGTGCAACAAGGAAAACTTGGAGGCGGCGTTATCCCCCAAGAGAAAGGAGAGAAAGGAGGAGAGAAAGGAGGAGAGGTGTTCACCTGGCAGGAGCCAAGTGCATATTAAGACTTCAGCCGAGTAGGCGTTGTTTTATAGGCTCCTAATCAGCCAGTTGGCTTAGAAGGCGTAAATGGCTTGAGTTTCCAGATAGCGCCATGTATTCATTTAATTCTAATCGAAGACTGAGTTGCCAGATACCACTTTTTAGCGATACCATTGTATACATTATTATAGACTCCTAATCAGCCAGTTGGCTTATAAGGCGTAAATGGCTTGAGTTGCCAGATAGCGCCATGTATTCATTTAATTCTAATCGAAAACTGAGTTGCCAGATACCACTTTCTAGCGATACCATTGTATACATTATTATAGACTCCTAATCAGCCAGTTGGCTTAGAAGGCGTAAATGGCTTGAGTTGCCAGATACCACTTTTTAGCGATACCATTGTATACATTATTATATTTCTTAAAAGTTGGTTTAGAATACCGGTAGTAGGTTTAGAAGGCGTAACATGATATAATTAAGTAAAACAACATTGCATCATTCTGTTTATTATAAATATATAGAAAATAAATATACATTTCAATAATAATTCAGGAATATGCATATAATCATAACAGTACAGGAAATATATACACACAATTATGGTGATATATATAAAATAAATATACATTTCAAATAGAAATAAATATACATTTCAATAATAATAGAAATATGCATATAATATAAAGTACAGGTGAAATATCACGCAAAATATATAAATACATTTCAATAATAATAGAAATATGCATATAATCATAACAGTACAGGAGAAATATCAAGCAAAATATATAAATACATTTCACTTTTTTTCAAAATACTAAACTCGGTCGTAATCGAGTTTACAATTACATCATTATTGCTCTGCATTACGCAGTATATGCGGCTTAATAATATTTCACCGCTTAAAGTATAGGGAAACCTGTATTCGATATGAAGGGCTTTCATATCGTTCAGTACTATTTTTGTTCCCACTTTACAACCGGTTGGTAAGTCATCTTTAAATACTTCTAGAATACAATCAAAAGCACGCACAAAGAGTTCATCGTTAGCTACATTATTAAACACAAGTTTATAAGCACGCTTTTCCAATCGAGGGTTTATTTTTACCGACTGGAGCTTTTCAATCGTGAACTCACTCAACATAGCGGCAATTGAAATAATCTTCTAAATCGTTACGACAACTGCGCGTTATATAAAGAAATAGTTCTTCAGGATGAACGGTGTAGGTGAGCTCAGCCTTGTACCGATCAATTGCTTTGTACCAAAGTTCATGGTATTTCAAAGAGTCTAAACTTTTTAAATAAACATCCAGCACTAGACCATTCTCACCAGCACTACACTCGGTAAACCCATCGAGCAGAGCGGTGTAGGCGTATTCAAGTACTGTATCAAAATAAAGCATGTCCGTAACACGCGCGTCTAATATAGGTTTCAGCTTGCGGAATCCGACGATTTCAAACATTCTGTCGAGGATGAAACGGTTTCGCGTAGGAACAAGAGCGTTATTATCAGAAGCATTCTTCCACATCAGCCGTATATCAATGCACGGCCGATCGTTATTTATACACAACGTACATACAACGGCGTATGAGGGTGTGTCACTAATCTGCTCTCTTCTTGTACCTACGTTAGCAGGTATTTTATAACGATCTTCACTCCACTTCTCAACTATCACGAAGATTCTATTCATCTCCTCGACACTTAAATAAACCCGTTTGTTTGTTTGTCTACATTCCGTTTCCAGTACATAGCTAATGGTACCGGAATTACGCCTGAACACGCGCAACGATTTCGTCACGGACACATCGTACGAGGCGTTGAGAATGCTGCTCAAAGGAAATTCCATCGTATTCGAGGAGCGCACGTCCACTCGGTTCAAGCTCTGAGATAACTATGAGCCGTGTGAGGCACGCAGGTAGGCAGGAACGGTTCGACGGGCGGCTGACTCGATGATACGTGAATGGGCTTGTTCGTATGATCCGCGAGTCGTACCGAATTGTTGTACATATTTGTTTTTCCGGTACAAGAATTAATTTCATCACTACCAGCCTACGCACCAGACATTTTACCTCAGGATAAGACCTAGGAACATTTTGTTTTACTAAACATCTTCACACTCCGGCGCACTATTTGAGAGGAACATATGCTCATATTTTTCCTTTCTGCCCATCAAACGATACTCGTCTCTAAAGTCTGTTAAAAACTCACGCAGGGCACTAGCCACAACCTCACTACGAACCTCATCATGATATACGTTAATATAGTGATAAAAATACTTAAGATTGTCCATGATCACGAGATTCACATTTCCAGTCGTAGGGTATGAGTAATCGACATGGTGTAGCATGACGTAATACCGCTTGTCACACCACCCATCCGCAAGGCTCATTATCCATACCTGCTGCTTCTCTTCCGTACGCGTTGTTTCTTTTACTTCACGGTGTATGTGAGACTTTATAAAGTTTAGCTCTGCAGTATACTTCAGCACATCGTCTGTGCAACGAAAGCCTTCAACGGTCTCACCAGAACATCCGTAGAGTATTTGTACATCTTGGAACTTCGCACAATCCAATGTGTTTTTAAAAGAGGTATAGGAGGGAGGAATAGGAAGTTTTTCGGTATCCACCACATCCTGACACTTCCTGAATACCATTTCATAAACGTTGTACAAGCAATATTAAAGGTAGCCATTTGAATACACGTCTGATCTGAATACACTTCTGATCTCACGGGCTTACTGCAGTCGACTGACCACGCAGGGACTTCCAGATAGTAGCATGACTCACGGTCTTACAGTGGGCGGAGCTTAGAACTTTCACCTGCGCACACACACACACACACACACACACACACACATACACAAAGGAGAAAGTGAAACGCTAATTGAAACATGATTTATTTAATAAACGAGATATTCAAGTTATATATATTTACAAATACGATTTAATAAACGAGATATTCAAGTTATATATATATTTACAAATACGTGTAATAAATCAATAGATACTTTACAAATACGATTTAATAAATGAGATATTCAAGTTATATGTATATATACAAATACGTGTAATAAATCAATAGATACGATTATATACAAGACAAATACGTGTGAGTTAACAATAGAAGCATCATACGTTATGGTATCCAAAGGGTACGGTATCATAGGAACCAGGTAACTGGTAACGTTTCCTATAGGTGTTACGGCACACCTTCGTACCCCTAAGTTCCTTCACGCCCCCCAGCTTCTGCGCCCGAAAATTGTGGGTGCCTACAATTAGTTGGGGAGGTTGTTCGCCCTCATCATCGTCCAAACATACTAGATCCTTCAACGATTCAAAGTTAACAACCCGCCGATTCGCATGGTTGAGCGTAATACCCTTTGCCTTCACGATATATTTCATTTCCTCCCCCACCCTGACCCGTACCCCATAAGTCTTAGGTCCTGTTGAGACAAAAGAGTCGGCGTAAGCGTTGTCCCCATACTCGTCCTTGATCTCATCAGTGAGCTCGCCGAGGAACTCTCCAATAGCGGGCATGTATTCACCCTCCCTCTCTGTGAATATCACGCTATCTGTATCGGCATACAATACTCTCCGCCCAAGAGAATGCAATAGACCCCAAAGTTTTATACGGGCGTAGGCTGTTGTGAAGCTGGCCACAGGTATGTTTGTAACCCTTGAGGTATCTGTTGCAAATTCAGTGTTGTTGTACTTTATTATGTAAGTATTACCTACATTCACGATCTCCATGACCTCTTTATCGGGAGCATTGGCATAATCCAAGATATCACTATAACTTTGTGCCAAATGAATGCTCCCTCTGCCGGTATTCTGCGCACATTTTCCCCATAGACTGTTTAGACACAACTTTGCACTAAAGCGCTTGCCAGGATTCTTTACAATTTGGACACGATCAAGTTGTATACCTTCGCGGGCTCGGTAACGTTGAATATAGGCAGACTTTTCATCTTCGGTATCAACTCCTCGCGGATACCATGATGCCTCAACCTTATCCTTCAAAAAGGCGTTTATATATGGTGTGAAAAGGTTGGGTAGCTTCTGAAACCTCCACACCTCATGTATCTTCAGTATTCTATAACCACGGCGTACAGCTAGGGCCAGCTCAGGACTTGTATATACGCCTCTGATCTTACGCTGGTGGGGTATATGGTTACAATCGCCGTTATCCTCTTCCGCGCAATTCACGCACAGGGGAAACATGAGCTTGTCGTCCATAACGACAGGTAAGATCGGCATCCATAAATTGCGTGGGGGAGTACGTCTACGAAAGAGAGCCCAAAGTAACGATCATTCAAATTTTTTGAAAATTCATTGATGGAGAGTAGGCTAGGTCCCACTAGTTTCTCAGGAGCGCCCACGGGGTACGGATTGCTCTTCATCACGTATGGGTATAAAGAACAGAAATCGTAGTAATGGAGCTTCACGCCCTCCGTAGGTGGAAAGTATAGTCTGAAAGGATTTGTACGTCCTCCAAACAAGCTATCACCACATTTGAGAGGATCCAGCACCATTGAACGCTTGATCGTGTTTATTTCTTCACGGTACACCTCGTCTGTCTCCATCCGTGCATCATATACATGCTCCCACAAGACTTTGTTAGTGAACTGTGATCCTATAAGTTGATCGCGGCTGCGGGTCGATGCAAGACAGCCGGCAGGAGACCTACCGTGGATATCTCCGGTGATTCCGCATTCAGGACGGGGGCATCCATGCCACCAGCAACCGTTAAAGGAGTACACAGTCTTCACACCAGTGACACAGTTTTCACTTAACCCATCAACCCAAAAAACACGTCCATTAATCTTAATGGGTACTTCACCCGTGTTGCGGGCGTGCTTTATGTATACACCTGTCTGTTGCTGTAGATGTATGATCCAGTAAATAGCCTTGTGCCCGTAACTGCGGGGATTGTTTCGGTGAATAATGGCTAAGGTGTCTTTAGGCATGAAGTTATTCTTGAACACCGTAAAACATAATGATGCGATGGTGGTTGCGACTTGCAGTGGATCGCATTTGAAACGGGCTATGTACATCCTTCTAAAGGCCTGGAAACATACTCTAAGCACGCGCACACCATTCACGGAATAACGCTCACATTCATCAGCTATATTATAAGGGTTACTTTCATTAAAACTGTCGTAGTATCGATCAAAGTCTTCACGTTCATCCATACAGTCAAAATAATGTTTGGGGGGTGGTGGGCCTACGTAGTTTAAAGTCTCGCTGGTGAGGAAAGTGTAAGGGAAGTATCCTTTGGAAACTTCAGCTGCTACTCCCATCACCTTGGGTAGCTTTGCTAATTTACAAGGTGTGAATAATAAAGTATCTTTAAATTGTACATTGCCTCTTATCTGCATCTGTATTAATTTGTTGCCTCTTTTCAATGGATCACCTGTAAATATCTCAGAGGATTCGTGTTCAAGCAACTCCTTATAAAGGAACTGCGTGTCAAACTTTGCCCCGTTATGGGCGAGAATATACACAGTCATTTTTTTGAACTTGTCGCCTAACTTGACAATATAGGACACAAATAGTTTCACAGGACTATCGCGGACATTCGTTTTAAAAACGTTTGTCCGTTTACCACAATTGGGGCACTCGTCACATTCGATACCCATACACTCATCACAGATGGTCTGGCTCACAAGTAAATGTGGAATTACCTCTTTGGTTTCAGCGTTCGTATATGTTTCTATATCGTAGTATACAGTTATACAGGGGTTATTTTTAGGCTTAGCATCTTTCATATAACATACATGCTTTACTCCATCCGCCTTATATTCCTCCTGGCATGTAGGACAGTGAATTACGTCACACTTGTGCTTAAATTTTCCCCAATTATCCATTGTGTGAAACATACCACATTCACAGATTCTCATTTTCCTGCACGTGCCAATTGATTTATGGAAATCAAAACAGCTATTATTGAAAAATGTGCGTCTACACACATCACAGTCTCTCTTCTCAGCTTCAACTACACGGCTTTCACATTTGGTGCTTTTACACTGCTCACATATCATGTGACATTCTTTACAATGTCTCACTATATCATCCGCAAACTCGAGGAACCCCTTACACAAATCATGATGTCTCCCATATTTTCGACTTTTGTCATAACTCAGGTAAAGCCCCCTTATATTACGGATGGGGAGATACGTTGTCCCTGACAATCCTAAAATAAGTAGGGGTCTTGTACGATCTCTCACACAGCTTTTAAAAACATACACAGTCCTACGACGATCATCCAACCCAAACACAACTATGCGGATATTCATTTCCTGTTCTACCTTTCTCAGCTCTTCAGGACCCATATTACAGTCAAATTCAAGTTCACAGTCTACAGCTAGTTTACGGGCACGCTCCACGACCGTAGGCAACCAAATTTTTTGAGTCCGTGTATTTTGTACAGTAAACATACGTGCTAAGAGTACTGCTATAAAGCCGCAACCACGATCGACGTTTATATGCTTTCGGTAAATAGTCGGAGAATTGAAGTTAAGAGTATACGGTATGGCACTATGACCCGCAACACCGAATACA
Source organism: Bathynomus jamesi (assembly GCA_023014485.1). Taxonomy (NCBI): domain Eukaryota; kingdom Metazoa; phylum Arthropoda; class Malacostraca; order Isopoda; family Cirolanidae; genus Bathynomus; species Bathynomus jamesi. The sequence continues at coordinate 59,761 of JAJOZX010016750.1, read as the reverse complement.
CGGTTAATATTTACCGTGAAGTTGTCCATATTGAAGGCTATACTACTTTGGGCGGCTTGCATTATACGTCCTAATATATATTCTACATCTTCAGCCGCCAAACGTCTAAATGGCACTATCACCCAATAATCGGCTACATCACCGTCATCTGACCCGAATCCAAAGGACAGACTCGTCCTGACTTCACGCTCGTCACGATTCTGAAGAGCAAACTCTACAATATGCTGTACAACCCGGCGTAGCCCGCGCTCAATTCCATTGCTATACATGGCTCTAGGGTCGACCCTGACTCTATACCGATTTCTAGTCAAGGCTGGGGTGGGGGCTGCGGATCGCACCAATTCGAGCGTTATTTCATCCTCAACAGAACGGGGGGCGGCGGATGAATTAGGGGATATATTAGCGGAAGGTGCTGTTGGGGGGGCCTGTTGCGTAGGAGGTTGATGGTTGGGGCTCTATTATTGTAGACTTAACAGAACGGGGGGCGGCAGATGAATAAGGGGATATATTAGCGGGAGGTGCTACTGGGGGGCTTGTTGCGTAAGAGGTTGAGGGTTGGGGGTCTATTACCGCTGCAACAGGCGCGTATTTCGTGCGCTTTATACCTGACGTGGGGTTCTCATACCTCCGCTTTGGACGTGCTACCGGTATCGCTGGTGAGGGTTCGTTGGCAGGGGAGGAGATCACAACTACACTGTCGTCGAGGTCATCCGTAATGTCAATGATTGGATGCTCTACCTCATCGTCATTCACGGTTCTGTGGGAGAAGAAAGCAAAATATAAGGAACAGCACTCAAAATTTGTAATATTTTGTAAATGACCCACTTAGGAGTGTGACGTGTTAGAAATGGACTCTGTAGAAAAATTCAGATTCACGAGTCCATCCACATGTATTATATCTGGACCTACAAGATGTGGTAAAACTGTGTTTATGCTTAAAATCATTAAAGAAAAGGGAGAGATGTTCTCGAAATTTGTGCATAAAGTTATATGGTGCTATTCGACGTATCAATCAGAGTTCAACGAGTACCAAGATGATATTTTGTTCCACAAAGGCGTATATGACGTTAATTCGTTAAAGGGAAATGAACATACAATCATTGTAATTGACGATTTCATGTTGGAGATGGATAAAACGTTTGCCGAGACATTTACAGTATTCTCCCACCATCTTAACATAAGCGTGTTCTTCATCAATCAGAATCTATTTTTCAAAAATAGATACATGCGCGATGTGTCGTTAAATACGCAATATCTAGTCTTATTCGCGCAACGTAGAGATGTATCACAAATTGTGGTATTAGCCAATCAAATGTTCCCGAATCAGCGTAAGGAGTTTTTGGAAGTTTATAAAGAAGCTACAAGCACGCGTTACGGATATTTGCTTTGCGACCTTCATCCGCGAAACACGTTTAGAGTGCTTCTGCGAACGAATATATTTCCAAACGAGCCTGAAACGGTGTATATTCCAGAATGACAAAGAGACTAAAGAAATACCGTGAATTAATAAAAATCTATCATCGACTGCCCCGGGCAATGCAGCAGATGTTTATTAAAAATATCGACGCCGACTTTTAAAATGCATCTGTGAAATCTGTCTTAACGTTATAAATTGCAATGTATCAATGAAAACCCCTCAGAAGGCTCGCCTACGCCGCTACAAGAACATAATACGTGCACTCGCTCGTAAAAGTCAAACTGTAGCGAAGAAAAAACGAATTATTGTACAAACAGGAGGGTCATTTCTCCCCATCTTATTTTCAGTTTTGGGTCCTTTACTGACTAGATTAATATAATGAAGAAAGTGGTAGTGATTCCCCACGAGGTGTACGCTTCACTGCAAATGAATCCAGACACGGATCTAGATCCCCGTAAAAGCAGACTTAAAAGAATGGAAAGCGAATTGCTAGCTCTATTAAACAGTGAAAAAACACCTGATGAGAAAAGAATCTTATACCAAGAAGCTCTGCAAAAATTTCTTCACGAGTACGAAAATTATAAGAGCCCTACAGAGATTCCTGTGGTTATTAGACACAGCACGGGGGACGATGGACATGGCGACATAGGATCTGAGCCTGACGATACAGCTTACCAACCAAAAAGATTAGCCACACAACATATCGAACATGTATTAAAAAGCACCCTCCCACATACATTGATGAGTAAAGGCTTAAAGAAAATGGGATAGGCCATCACCATCAGGATGGAAGCATATTAAAGCAAGACTACAACAAATAAATGTCCCAAAAACGTTGATAGGAAATATGAACAGGTTAAAAGACTTGGAACATGCAACGCATGTGACACAATTGAAGACGCCGTCACCCCCGGCGGTAACACCTTTGAAGAGGAGAAAGAAGAGGTTAAACCAACCCTACCCACGTGCCTCTAAAATACGCAAATGGCTAACGTATTAATTAAACGCTATTATGACGTTTCTAACCCATCCTCTTACGGCGGCGTAGATAGACTGTACGGAAGTGTTTACGGAGTAGGAAAAAAAGATGTTGAAAGATTTTTGAGGGAGCAGGACGCTTATACGCTTCATAAGCCTGTGAGAAAAAGGTTTAAAACAGCCAAGACAACGGCTTCCTCGATTGATTCTATTTGGCAAGCAGATTTAACAGACATGCAAAGATATTCTGTGTATAACGATGGTTACCGCTACATTCTATTCATAATAGACGTATTCTCTAGATATCTGTGGCTAGTTCCTCTGAAAAATAAATCACCTGAAACAGTTGCTAAAGCCACCAAAACGCTAATGTTAAAAGAAAACAGGGTTCCTGGCTATTTTTGTACCGATATGGGGAAGGAATTTATAGGCCGTGCTTTTCAGAACATGTTGACAGAGTTTAATATCAGCTATTACACAAACAATTCTATACATAAGGCTTCTTTAGCTGAAAGAGTTCAGCGCACCATAAAGGAACGCATGCACCGTTATTTTACACATAAAAACACATACAGATTTCTAGACATTCTGGAATCATTGGCATCATCCTACAACCGCTCACACCATCGCACGATTGGGAAAACACCTAACGAAGTTTTAGAAAGAGGTACGCTCCCGAGGAGAGATGGATCACCACCACCACCACACACTGCGCGCTTCAAAATCAATGATTATGTAAGGCTGTCGCGTTCGGGGAACAAATTCGCAAAGGGTTTTGAGCAAGGACGGACACGCGAGATTTTTAAAGTTAGGGCTATGAGACCTAAAGGTGAGATAATGATGTATTACATTGAAGATTTGAATGGGGAAGAAATCTTAGGAGGTTTTTACCGCGAGGAATTGCAGAAAATTGCGTTTAATTTAGAAAAAAATGTGTTTAAAATTGAGAAAATTTTAGGAAGCAAAGGTTCAGGAAAGAGAAAAATGTACCTGGTGAAATGGCTATGGTACCCAGAAAGCTTCAACACCTATATAAAAGCTGATGCAATAATGAAGCTTAAATAGTATGCAACATGGCTCCTAACCATTTCTACGTCACACTTCCGTCCTCCTCGTCCCTGTCTGTACACCCTAACAACACACTAGCCAACTTTGTAACAGAACTCCACAAGCACATTGAATTGGGTCGTGATTCGTATGAGGTGGGGATATGCGAAATTCAGCTGGACACCATCTTTTTAAATATTGAACATAAAGAAACCGTTTTTACGATTCTTAGAGACATTGACGAGTGTGAAAAAGCTGGGGTGGCTATGGATGAAACTATGCGTATCGCTCGGACTAAGGTTGCACGGTATTACAGTACAGAAGTAAGACTAGGACCGGGTCAATATGGTTCGGCCGAGGATGTTGTGAGAGGCTTAAACGTAAGTTTAAGAAACTCAAACCTTACGAATGATTTAGTATACGAAATCGTAAACAACCCTGCACATACACTAATCCTAAAATCAAAGACTAACAGACGTATTAAAGACCATAGAAAGTTCCAAATTCTAGCCAATGGCCGATATAGCGCAGCCTTCCAAAGAGACACATTTCACGAGACACAGCATGACTTGTACAGATTAATGTATCAATTGAAGATGGAGAAATTGGCTGAAAGGTCCCCAGACATGTGCTATATTTACAGTAATATAGTGGAGCACCAGTTTGTTGGGGATACCCAGGCCCGCCTGCTGCGCATTGCTCACATCCCCAACCATAGAGGAAGGAGTTTGAGTATTACATATGACAGACCCCATTATGTGAATGTCACAACTAATTTAATAACCAATATCTCAATATATATAAGAACGATTGAGGGTGAAAACTTCCCATTCGGTAACGGGAGCTTAACAGTGAAGCTACACTTTCGATGCACTGAGTTATAATGGATAGAAAGCCTTTCACCGTCTATCGAGGGGTGAGATACCAGCGCGGTAGTGGACTTCGGTCCATTTTTTCATCCATACTACGTACGGCTGTTCCTTTGCTGAAGAGGGGTGCCAGATACCTTGGAAGAAAAGCGCTAGAATCAGGTATTAACACTGCAGAAGACATATTGGCCGGGGCTAAACCTAAAGAAGCTCTAAAAAAACATTTAAAGCGTACACGGGACGAAATCATCAAAGATGCAAAGAGAAAAATGCGTGGTGGCGGGAAGAAGAAGAAGCGGGCTGCCCGGAAGAAGAAGGGGTCACGTGATATTAAACGTAAAAGGCTATCAAAAAAGAATTGCTGCAAGCGAATGAAACCTATGGTTGACCACTTTTTTGACTGATATAAGCTAAGGACATTGATCTCATGAATCGTAGTTTGTTTACCACTTGTCGTGAGAGGAGTCACTATTTCGCCATGGCACGCTTCATCCACCCATGTAGTTCACAATGCTGTAAATCGGAGCTGTCCCTTTTTGAGCTACCTCCAACCCAAGTTTCTATTGAGCACAGTGACTTTATTACAATTAACCCTTTAAACACAATTAGTTCCCCGAGTGCACCTATAGAATTCGTGATACCCAGCTCAGGTCCTTACTTTTTTGATCCAAGCTGTGTGCACATGTACGCTAAGCTACGTATAGCCCATTCTGATAGAACGGTCTGCGATGACAAATATGCTGTATACCCTGAAACAAACTTTCTGCACTCCATATTCAACCAGTGTGACGTATATTTAAATCAGACCAACATATCGGCAGGCACGGGGTACTATCATCTACGAGCCTATCTGGAAAATGTCCTCAACTTTTCCAAAGAAGCGAAGGCTACCTTTTTAAGTGCCGAGGGATATTTTCAAACTAAAGATGAAATTAGTATAAAGGACAAATTTAAAAATTCTAAAAAGAAAATATACGAGTGTTTTGGACGGTTGCACACAGATTTCACTTTCCAGGAGAAGTTGCTTGTCAACGGGGTGGATATGAAAATAAAGCTCACCCGCACGAGTCCTGAGATCTGCTTAAATCTGGCTGCTGATCAAGAGGAGGGTGTAAAGCCTGTTGTGGTTCAGATTATGGACACATACCTCCGCGTACGGCGAGTGAAATTAAGTTCACGAAAACAACTAGAAATTGAGAAAAATTTACTAAACGCTACAGTGAAATATCCTATTAACAGAGTGCAAATCAAACTATATACGGTTCCTGCAGGGTTGGCATCGAAGCAGATAGAAAACATTGCCCTGGGAAATCTTCCTAAAAGGATATTAATCGGCATGCAGGACCATGCTTCGGTGATTGGAAAATATAAAAAGAGTGCCTTTAAATTCGAGAATTTCGGACTTAAAAACATAACTCTATACGTTAATGGCACTGCTTTGGGTGGAACAATGGGTACGGACTATTCATCAGACGCTGTGTTACCTCTTTGTGCCAGAGCCTATAGTAATCTGACCCATATTGCAGGTGATTGTGATGAGCTTGGTAATGGGGTAACGCAGGAAGAATTCATTGATCAATTTAACCTTTACCCGTTTGACATTACACCTGACTTATCTGCTAGCGTAAATACCCATTTAACCCCACAGCAGAGCGGAAACATCTCAGTGCGGCTGGAATTCGCCAAGCCTATAGACGCTCCTATTAGTGTACTAGTATATCTCGAATCGCAAGCCCTAATAGAAGTAGATAGATTTAGGAGCGTTATCACTGACTTTTAAAATGGATGCTAATACACTTCAGAAAGTAATGGAACGAGTCACACGTTCCAAATTTATCGGCGTGTTTGCGAAGAATGAAACATTGAGTTTGCCAAGTACGCGAGAATGCGGTAGTCTTATTGTGAACACAGATGTCATCGGCAATGAAGGGATTCACTGGATCGCTGTCTATTTTAAAAATAGACAGCGCCTGTACTCTTTTGATTCACTCGGTACTCAACCCTGGAGTGACCCTATTATTGTAAAATTTCTCGCTCAGTTACATATTCCCGAAGTTGTATGGAACACATTTCGTATACAAGGATATTTTAGTAATGTTTGCGGACTGTACTGCGTCTCATTTCTCACGCGTATGTCATGTGATAAAGAATTTATAAATTTTTTAAATTTATTTGACCCGTGTCACACTCGCCGAAACGATGAAATGGTATGCAGACAGATAAAAATCCGTTTTCCAATTGTACGTACTCGTTGTATAGTATAATGTTTTTGTTCGTATATTTGTAACGATATATTCTGTAGTTGGTTATTGTACTGATTTCTTTCATTTAATAAATTTATGAAAATATATTGTGTCTTCTTATCCCAAAAAGATCGAAAACACTTACATTATTTCGGTGTGACATTGCTGACTGATTAGTATATCCTCCGTGTTCATGACACGAGATTCTTCAAAAGATTGTATAACACGTGTCAAATCCTCATCGGACCTTAAAGGAATAATGTTCATTCTTTTAAAACATATACAGAGTATACAGACAGATCCCCATTATGTGAAGATATCTTTGGTTCATTTAAGAGGAATAACATTGATTACCATAAAAAATTTCGATTTTAGCATAATGGGGATAAGAAGTAAAACCAAATAACTGATTGACATAAAAATTTTTGGCGAGTATCTATTTGACGAGATACTACAGCCCATCCATATATATATATATATATATATATATATATATATATATATATATATATATATATATAAAATCGAATTATAGACACTTACATTTCTATGGTAGTCCCTTGCGTCGGATTGTAAGGAGCGTCACTGCAAATATCTTCTACGGTTTGCGTTGGAAATAATTCATCACGGTCAATCGCGTTAAAAAACTAATTGCGGTTAATGCTGCAGTGTCACTTTCTTCATACAATTCCGGGGAGACGTACAGGTCCATGGTGGAGGATGTGTGACATTGCTGACTGTTCAGTATATCCTCCGTGTTCATGACACGAGATTCTTCAAAAGATTGTATAACACGTGTCAAATCCTCATCGGACCTTAAAGGAATAATGTTCATTCTTTTAAAATATATACAGAGTATACAGACAGATCCCCATTATGTGAAGATATCTTTGGTTCATTTAAGAGGAATAACATTGATTGCCATAAAAAATTTCGATTTTAGCATAATGGGTATGAGGTAAAAACAAATAACATTGATTGACATAAAAAATTTTTGGCGAGTATCTATTTGACGAGATACTACAGCCCATCCATATATATATAAAATCGAATTATAGACACTTACATTTCTATGGTAGTCCCTTGCGTCGGATTGTAAGGAGCGTCACTGCAAATATCTTCTACGGTTTGCGTTGGGAATAATTCATCACGGTCAATTGCGTTAAAAAGACTAATTGTCGTTAATGCTGCAGTGTCACTTTCTTCGTACAAATCTTGGGAGACCTACAGGTCCATGGTGGAGGGAATGATTATTCACTGACGCGAAAATAGCTACTGTTACTCCCAACTGAAAAATATCTCCTTTTATATGCACAATCGCCAAGCTCCGCCCCAAAAGACCAGATGTTCATCGTGATTGGCTGCCGATGTAGCTGGGTGGAGCTATGACGTGTACCAGTCCGCTATAACGGGTCCGGAAGAGTAACATATATATAAAATCGTGTTTCTTGTGAATAAATTATAGACACTTACATTTCTATGGTAGTCCCTTATATTATATTTTTATTTTTACTTACAAGTTATTAGTAATGTTTTCACAAATTCTTGTGTTAACATAATTTCAATTGTTAACTTATTTTATAATAAAGAAATATATCATAATTATATTTTTAAAAGAGCATTCGGTTTCCACATTAAACTGTGGGTCTAAGGCGGAGTGAAAACCTTTCCAATTCGGCGAGAAATTACACTAAGGAACAACGAAAACTATTTGGTGTTTCTTATAGAACTTTTGATGCTGATTCCGGTTTCAGAATTTTCTATCGCCCATAGTTTTCGAGAAAGAATCATAATAACCGTGTATATTTGTCAACCCTTATATATATATATATATATATATATATATATATATATATATATATATATAAACACAGATGGAGTCGATGTAGACAATGCAGGTCCTGAGCTTAAATTATCTCGATGAAATAGTGAGCAATCGACGAGCTGTATTTCTGAATCCACGTTAAACTGTGGGTCTAAGGCGGGGTGAAAACCTTTCCAACTCGGCGAGAAATATTATTTATTATAATTGTGGGTATAGTTAACCCTCTCTCTCTCTCTCCTCTCTCTCTCTCTCTCTCTCTATATATATATATATATATATATATATATATATATAATTGTGGGTATATCTAAGAAATGGAGTGAAGAGAGGATTTGTTCAAGCTGTCTGGGAGAAAGGCAAAATTATGGTCAAAAGGCAATCAGTTGTGTTTCGAGTTGACCAGATTCTCGGAATTCCTTTCCTCGTGAAAGGAAAAACAACGCTTAATGCTTAATTTCTTATATTGAATAATTAATTCTCCTAAAAGGAGAAAATTCATTTGTTTTACATTATTTAGCGTCATTTGGTTTAAATTAATATACGTTTGGCATTTTTTTTCTGATTTTCATTCACATGATATGTACAGATGCTTATGCATGTGTGTGTGTGTGTGTGTGTGTGTGTGTGTGTGTGTTGTGTGTGTGTGAAAGTTAAGATTTGGAGTGAAGGGGGACGAGAGAGAGAGAGGAGAATGAAGGGAGGCTTATCAGGGATTGAGTTTATTATATATACAAGTACAGATGGGTGGGGGGTTTGGGGGAATGAGGGAGGAGGGTCGAGGATATAAAGAAATATATCATAATTATATTTTAAAAAGAGCATTCGGTTTCAACGTTAAACTGTGGGTCTAAGTTACGCGTAAATATAAAATATTTTCATTGTAGAAATAATAATAATAATAATGATAATAAGAATTGATGTGAAAGGTGATTGATTTAAGCAGTTAAGATGTAGTTATAAGAATATGACCCCATACAAATTACGCATAAATATAAAATATTTTCATTGTAGAAATAATAATAATAATAATGATAATAAGAATTGATGTGAAAGGTGATTGATTTAAGCAGTTAAGATTTAGTTATAAGAATATGACCCCATACAAATTACGCATAAATATAAAATATTTTCATTGTAGAAATAATAATAATAATAATGATAATAAGAATTGATGTGACGGGTGCTTTTTTTGCTCGAATATCTTGGACGAAGGATTAACCCTCGGCCGAAAAGGTCTCTAGGGACACGATTTGAAATGACCTAGGAACACCTGCTGGTTGAGAGACCTTCCTGCCAATCCCTGATAAGTCTCCCTTCTCTCCAAATGAAAAGAAATTTATGTTTCAATTGATTGATTTCTTTAAATTTAGTTTTTTTCAATTTTCTTCGCAGGGGAATTTGTGTTTTGGCTAATTTCAACTTTTAAATGAATTGTTTCGTAATTTTCATTTCGTTTCGTGACTTAAATATTTATAATAAAAATTAAGTGTGTAAAAATTATTTATTTAATAAACAGAATTTAATTGGATTCATCTACCGTCATATAAATATATATTGTGGTACACTATTTAAATGTGACGATTCGAATTGAAACAGAGTCGCCTTTTCCTCGTGTGTGTGTGTGTGTGTGTGTGCACGAGTTGTTTATTCGTTTATTATATATATATATATATATATATATATATATATATATATATATATCAAGAGCGGTCTGGAAGGAAGATCTCTCATGTCGTTCGACCCCGTTATAGCGGATTGTGTTTTGGTTAATTTCAACTTTTAAATGAATTGTTTCGTAAATTTTCGTTATTCGCGACTTAAATATTTATAATAAAAATTAAGTGTGTAAAATTATTTATTTAATAAACAGAATTTAATTGGATTCATCTACCGACCGTCATATATTGTGGTACACTATTTAAATGGACGATTAATATATAGTTTTTGAATCATTAAAGAAAACGCTGATTTATGTGTAGGCTAACTACGTTATTTGTTTCGTCTCCGAAAAGTTTAACTTCAAGTTTAATGAAGCTCAAGTTAATGTTATATTTGTTTCTAATCGTTAAACACTATATACATCTATTGTAAAACACTATATACATCTATACATCTATAGTGAAACACTATATTTAAAACAAGTTTCAAATGTATTTACTTTGCAAACATGAGCAAAATTAAACGATAAATATTTTAATTTTTTAAGATAGATAAAATAGATATATAAAGAAAAATTTATATATATATATATAATATATATACATAGCACAAGATGTTTAAAAGACTGTATATATATAATTATAGTAAACTTATGTCAAGATAAACTAGTTATCCATAAAAACCTAATTGTTTTTCTATAATTCTGTTTTCTATGGTTGGTTGAATTATGTGAAGGCTAACTACGTTATTTGTTTCGTCTCCGAAAAGTTTAACTTCAAGTTTAATGAAGTTCAAGTTAATGTTATATTTGTTTCTAATCGTTAAACACTATATACATCTATTGTAAAACACTATATACATCTATACATCTATAAAAATTAAGTGTGTAAAAATTATTTATTTAATAAACAGAATTTAATTGGATTCATCTACCGTCATATAAATTGTGGTACACTATTTAAATGGATGATTAATATATGGTTTTTGTTATCTGGAATACATGGCGCTATCTGGAATACATGGTGCGATCTGGCAACTCAGCACCCGAATACATGGCGTGATCTGGCAACTCAGCAACTGCATACATGGTGCGATCTGGCAACTCAGCAACTGAATACACGGCGTGATCTGGCAACTCAGCAACTGAATACATGGCGCTATCTGGCAACTCAACCAGAATAGAGGTTTATAAAAGACCGAGAGACGACTGACGGAGTCATTCAAGCTCGGCTCCCAGCCGAGCAAGGACCTCTGGTCCTTCTCTTTCTGGCCCTCTGGGAAACCCCTTAGAGGCCTCTTAGGTTAGGTAAACGAAAATAACTTGGGGAGAACTCCGCCTCCAAGTTGCATGCCTTGCAATCAAAGGCAACTACTCTCTCTCTCTCTCTCTCTCCTTCAGGTGTCTCTCTCTCTCTCCTTCAGGTGTACCCCTACCCCCCCCCTTGGCTCAGCCAACTGACTGATTCAGCCAACTGGCTGTTTAGGAGCCTATAAAACAACGCCTACTCGGCTGAAGTCTTAATATGCACTTGGCTCCTGCCAGGTGAACACCTCTCCTCCTTTCTCTCCTCTTTTCTCTCCTTTCTGGCCCTTTGGGGGGAATAGCTTGGGGGAGAACTCCGCCTCCAAGTTGCATGCCCCTTGCAACCCCGGTTGGCAACAAAGGCCAGTACTCTTTTTTTTCTTTTTTATTTTGTTTGCAACACCCCCACCCCCATTTGCAACAACCACACCCCCATTTGCAACAACCACACCCCTTTGCAACATTACATAATAACTTGCAACATTCTTGCACTCTCCCCTTTTTCGGCTATACTACTGACGCCACCTACAATAATTTTTCTTTCAATTCGTTGTTCTGTTAGAAAGTCCTTTTCAATTAGAGGCACCTTTAGCTGCTTTTTGCAAAGACATTCACTGAAGCACTTACATTTGCAAGCTGCAACGTCCTCATTTACAAAAGTCGACGCACGCTACATATAAAGCGCTGCTCTTTCGCTCCTTTGGCTGTTTCAACATTTTGTTGGCCAAACACTTATTCTCTGTTACACTTTCTAATCTAAAAGAATAGAGAAGAATGTGAAACTCTTTACTATGTCCCTTATTAAATATCAATGAGAAATCAACTAAAAATAATCACGATATAGAGATCACATGGAAAGGAAGAAATAGGACACAAGAACAGCGTGTGCGCATTTGGTGACAGACTAGCAGAAACTGACACCTGGCACTACACTAGCAGAAACTGACACCTGGTACTATACTAGCAGAAACTGACACCTGGTACTACACTAGCAGAAACTGACACCTGGTACTACACTAGCAGCTGTTAAACGCGCGCTTCTACTAACAGGTTCAAACATGCCAGGCAACAGTTTTTTGGTTGCGATGATGGTCTGAGATTACTAAATACTGTATAAGACCTACTTTATTTGTCAAAATAGAAATTTGGACTCCTTTAATATGTAAAAATTGTGGATTTTATGCTATTTTTAGGAAATGTTAAAACAAGTGTAGCCATATTAGATATAATCTTAGGGGTATAATTCTTTCACACAATCATAATTTTACCGATACACGCTATTCTTGCCCCCATGCTCTCTGAAATTTGACCGAAATTTCACATGTACTTGTGTGGTAATATTTGAGCATTTTCGCCATTCGCCTGAAACTTTGAGCTTAGTGTGCACATTTTAAATTTAATAATAGGAGGAAATTTTTTGGCACATTGATGCGTTCCCCAATACGCATTTTTCCCACACACAGCCATTTTGAAAAAAATCAATTTCACTCTACCCTAATTTACAGCGATCTCCCGCCATTTGTGGTATCTCAGTGAGAAACTTTTTTCCCTCTCATTTTTTGACAAGGGCACGTCACTAGAAGTAAAGCGGAATATGGTACAGGTGTTGGGGTGTGGAAGGCACTGAGAACCAACCCAAGCGGATAAGCCTGGAAGTTTCACTGGGTTTTGCTGCGCGCCGCCTGCCTTCACCGGGTCTCGATCTCGGGGCCAATGGATTCGTAGTCAGGATGCTAACCACTACGTCACCGAGGCGCATCCGAGGCTTTTATACTTTCAAAATTATAAGGAAGTGTAAAAATTAGTCAACATAACATAATTAACTAATTTTCCATTTACTATATTTGAAAAATTACAATTATCCACATAACTTGTATTGAATATTGTATAATTTCTATCATTTACAGATACATTAAGGAATGGGACAACATACTTGTCGAGAAAGAATCAGAGGAAAGAAACGAAGAGCCTTTCCCGGCAATTATGGTTATTCCAAAAGAGACCGAGAAGATTTATAAACTACTTCGCATGATTGTTAGAATTTACACGGAACTGCCGACCATTTTATACTTTTCTAGCGACTCTGCGTGGTTAGGTAAAGTAGATAGGAGTTAAAATGTGCAAACTTTTCTCTTTTATACGTCAACCCAACGCATAATTATTGACATATGAATAAAACGGTGGGATTTCTTTCTCGATTAATTATGATGTTTGAAGATGTTAATTTTAATGAATTTTTATAGTTTTGTAATTTATCAATAAATTATTCCAGTTTTTTCGATTTCAACCATTTCAAAAATTTCTGTAAACTAAAAATATTAATTTTTTAATTACTTTTTAATTCAGTCTCAGTGAGAAGATATTCATAACTAATGATTCAATTCAGTAAATTTCATAATTAGTCCTCTTATAAACTTTTCGAAAAACTATTATATAATTGTGATTTTTTTTAATTATGCTACATTTAAAAAAAATAATTAAGAATCAAAGGATTATGAAACCTGAGGGGAATTTTATGGAGTAATAGATGTTTTTCTTTTTTCTCCAGGCATATGACATACTCATATCCGTGCAATGTAATTTTTCATCACGATCTCTCGTGTTTCGGTTGAAGTGAACCGATTTCACGTTCAGTCACTGCTTTAGAGATTCCAATGTCCTTAGATTTTCTTTGAAGACACTGTCCTTCAAATATCCCCGAGAGAAGAAATCACACCTCGGAATTGAGATTTAGGTGACAGAGTAGACCATCCCAGACTACAGTCATTAAAGTTGTACTTCTTGTTCCGTAGAACTCTAGCCATATTTGTGTTTTAATCCATAAGAAATGGGAAGAAAAGTTCTTGGGAGGGCATGAAATTAAACATTTTTGTTCATCGTTGTTCAAAAAAAAAAAGGACTGGGCCAAAGATCGCATGCTGGAAGCAGTGATATGAAAGTACACTTCACGATTCGTCAGAAAATTTCTCAAATGAAAAGATTCCTTGAGTATGTTTTGTTTCCATAATAAACTACTCCCATATTTTGACAATAATCGTACCAAATTATTTTGAGTAAGTTAATCCATTGATTTTTAATTATATTTTCAAAGTGTGGCATGATTATTAAATAATTACTTTATGTTACTATTCAGAATTCATCAGTTTTACGTGGGCTTACTGGGTTCAAATTAATTATTACATGGGGATTTTTCGCATTTTATGCATACATCTTTGAGGAAAATTAAATTTCATTATGCATGAGTAACTTTTGTATAAATAATGCGAAAAATTTATTCTTTCAGAACAAATAAGAGTAGAAATGATAAAAGCTGCTATGAAGTCAAGGATCTATTTCACAGACCATCACTTGGAAGGCTTAGCGTATGGGATGTTCGAACTCGCCAGAATCTACAACTTACAACCTTCTGATATATATATCACAGTGATATTATTGACAGTAAGTTGTGCTTAAAATGTAAATAATTATGGATATCTTCCAGTAATCAAATTGATTTAACTTTTATATGAGGTTAAAATTGTTTTGTAACGGTACATGGCTACGCCATGGCCAATGTCATAATACCGCTTCCCGTCGGTCAGCAAAGTTAAGCGACATTGGGTCTGGGTGGTAGTTGGATCGGGTGCCGATCTCTGCACCCACATTATGTAGTGACCCGTGGTTCGGATCCCACGTAAAGCTGTAGGTCCACCACTCCGTCATAGATGACCTTAGATATTGCGAAGGAAGTTAAACAACCACTTTATTACATTTAACTATACAAAAATATTTTCTCACTAAAATCTTAATCTTATGGGAAGATTCATAAAGAAAAATAGCTGAGGGTTAAATATTTTTAATTGTATATTTTCTTTCTACTTCAAATAAGTAGAATTTGTGTAAAAACGATTAACCATTTTATATAGAAATAAAGATCTACAGATCAACAGAAGCTAAGGCTAACAAAGACCCTAAGATCCACTCTAAGGTTAGCCCGAGAGAAAGGAAAGAGTAGGGGTTAACAGAAGAGAATAAGGGGTTAAGTAAGTAGCAACACCTATCACTCGTGGGTTAACATTCATTCAGAAAAAGAGAAAAACTCACCATCATTATCCGCCGGCCACTGCCGACAAGTCAGAAAAATAGTTGGAGAGAATAGGAAAGATTGCAGAACGGTCCTCTACTCCATAGGGAGGTAGAGCCCACTCTGCCGTAAAAAGAGGAAAAGTGAAATGAGAACGCTTACAAACCATGCACTACATTCTTAACTCAAGAACAACACATTCTTAACTCAAAGCAACGCATTCTTCCAGCTGTTGCAGACCGATCCTTCACTCCATAGGGAGGTAGAGGATGCAGCCCACTAGTCTGAAAAGGCGTAAAAGATGAAAAGTAGTAAAATAAGAACGCATTACAACACATTCTTAACTCAAACACTATCATACCATGCAAACTACAGACATGCAATAAAGAGTTACATACATCCAATAAAGGAGAGAAGAAAACAAAGTATAAAGAATAACAAAAAGTGGGTTAATTTACTCAACAAGCTACAACTAAGTTCGTGTTAGTCTAATTTTTTTTTTTTGCTGGCATATCACACGCTGGCATGTCATAAGCTGGCATTAGACGTCAACAGACTCATCCCCCATTACGACCCGAAGAGCTCCTGTTGCCAATTGTTTTATTATTTTAAACAACGTTAATATTTTTAAAATGCCTATCCAGACGGTTTTTAAACACATTAACGCTGGTAGAGTTCACGACGGGCGCTGGAAGATTATTCCATTTATCAATTACTTTAAACGTAAAGAAGTTTTTAGCGATATTAGTAATGAAACGTCTGCCATGCAACTTAAATCCGCTATTACGAGTATTGCTATTATCGAAAGTGAACAATTTGTCAAAATTTACGTTATCGATGTTATTAACGATTTTGAAAACTTCAATAAGCTCCCCCCTTAATCTTCTAGTTTCGAGTGAATGCAAGTCTAACTTTAATCCTATCTTCTTCAGGCTTGTTGCGCAATGACGGAATTAGTTTCGTGGCACGACGCTGAACCCTTTCTAACCTATCAATATCCTCACGCAAATACGGGCACCAAAACTGAACGGCATATTCTAAATGAGGCCTCACTAGGGACTTGTAAAGGGACAATATAATATCTTTCGATTTAAATTGGAAATTACGCGCTATGAAGCCTAACATCCTATTAGCTTTTGCGCAAGACTCCAGGCACTGGTTCCTAACTTTTAAATCCTTAGATACGCGTACGCCTAAATCTACTTCCTCGTCAATGCTCGCGAACTCTCTATCATCCATCGTGTACGTGTAATTATTGCTACGAGAACCTAAATGCAAAACTTTACATTTGTCTACGTTAAATTGCATCTGCCACTTGTCCGTCCACTCCATAATCCTATTTACATCGTCTTGGAGCCTATTTTTATCGTCCTCGTTAACAACCTTACCGCCTATTTTAGTATCGTCCGCGAATTTTGACACGTTACTAGTCAATCCTACATCTACAGTATGTCGTTAATGTAAATTACGAATAGCAATGGGCCTAACATTGAACCCTGTAGGACACTGCTACCTACATCCAACCACCCCGACTCACTACCATTAACAACGACCCTGTCTCTTAGCACGAAGCCATTCCTCTAACCAGTTAGCTACCTGACTGCGTATACCGTGCGCTTTAACCTTCGCAATTAATCTTCTATGCGGAACTGTATCGAACGCCTTTTTAAAATCTAAATAAATAACGTCAGCCGCTCTATGCCTATCGTATTCGCGCACTATTTCGTTATAAAATTCTAACAAATTAGTTAAACAAGATCTACGGCGTCGAAACCCATGCTGACTACTATTAATCAAATCTCGACTTTCTAAGTGATTGATGATACGATCCCTAACTACGAATTCTAATAGTTTACCGACAATTGACGTTAAGCTAATGGGCCTATAATTGCTAGCTACTGTGCGGTCGCCTTTTTTGAAAATGGGCGTGACGTTAGCTAATTTGAAGTCTTCAGGAATAATCCCCGTTTCGAGTGACTGATTAAAAATCTTCTTTAAGGGGCCTAAAATAACGTCTTTCAAATCTTTCAAATGTCTGGGATAAAAAACGTCAGGGCCTGGAGCCTTGCTAACTTTTAGCCTATCGATATAATGTGCAATCTCACCCTCGTAAACAGTTATTTCATCCAAAATAGTCTCGTTACTAAATGGAACGATATCGTCCACGTCGGGGACATTATTTACGTCTTCTACGGTAAAAACTGTCGCAAAAAAGTTACTGAAAATACCCGCCATCGCCTGAGCATCAGAAGCCAAAGCGCCGTTAACATCCACTAGAGGGCCTATGTTATCTTTTATCGGCTTACGATTATTGACGTATTCAAAAAACTTTTTTGGATTATGTTTAGTGTTTACTATCCGCAGCTATAAGTATCTCTAAATTACGCTTAGCATTCCTAACTGATCTTTTAACCTGACGTCTAAGCTCGATATATCTATTAAAGTTAGCTGCCGTGCCATTGCGCTTAAGTTCATACGCTTTGTCACGCTCGTTTATGAACTCGCCTATTTCACTGTCCACCACTTGGGCCTACCATGATTTCTAGCGCGCTTGGGCCTTCAAGGAATAACCTCCCTTTCAATATTCATAAAACTTTCTTTAAACGCCCCCAATGCAAATTTGTGTCATTACCCATAAGTAAGTTATCCCAGTCCACTACGCTCATCCTATCCGCAAAACTATCAAAATTAGCCCTACGAAAATCAGGGACTTCTATTACGTTACTATCCTTAGTGTTTTCTATCAATAACTTAAACCTAAGAATTTGATGATCACTACATCCTAAACTCTCGCCTACTTCTAAACCTTCGACTATATTCTCGCCGTTCGTCATCAAATCTAAAATATTGTCACCGCGCGTTGGTTCGGTAACTATCTGTCGTAAAAAATTATCCTCCATGAACTCAATCTCAAACCCTCCTCATTACCAGTAAAAGTCTCGTAATTAACATTAGGGCAGTTAAAGTCTCCTACAATTATACTATTCCGATTGTCAATAAAGTTACCAAGAAGTGAATAAAATCTAGTATCGGTATCGAGGGGTTGAACGGGAGGTCTATAAACAAGAACAAAATTAAAACTAATACTACGCGCCCTAACTTCAACGCATATCGCATTAATTGCTGCCGGAAAATCTATCTTAACCTCGATAGCCCTAAGGGAATTACGAATGTACAGCAAAACGCCGCCGCCAAACCTATGTAACCTAACAAGTCCCGAGTCACGGTATTTAACCGCGTTTCAGTGATAGCAACTATATCGTAGTTGCTGGAATAAATTATCGCCTTAAATTCGTTTAATTTATTTCTAATACTACGCGCGTTACAATAAAAGACTTTTAAGTTATTTTTTACCACGGGCCGGAGTTTTAAACTTTTTCACACGTTGGGTCCTCGTTCCCCGGATCCACAACGTTTAAAGAAGGCTTTGACCTATACAGCTTTCGTACGTTTTCGTCAATTAACCTACCTAGCCTAGCATTACCTATTTCATTAAAATGCACCCCCATCTTTTATAAAAAGGCTAGGATCACTGAATTCAGACCACAGCTTTACGAAGGGTACATTTTCCTCAGCACAAATCTCTTCTAATTTAGTATTAAAAAATATCGTTTTAGACGTAATCCTAAGACCCAAACCGTGCCTAGGGGTAATACCTAGAACTAAAGACCTATCTCACCTCGCCTTTAGGGACCTAATTAACCTCCTCTATCTCTCCAAAAGGTCAGGCACTCTCATATCGGGCCTATACGAGTCGTTGCCCGCTACCATCGTCACCAACATCGAGTGACGGGAGGCAACGTCAATCCTGTCCACTTCGTCTCTAACTCTGTAAACCCTGGCCCCTGGGAGACAGACCCTGCTCCTCTTGGTTGGATGTCGTTCAACGAACTCTGTCTATATGGCGCACTAAAGAGTCCCCAATTAAAATAGTTTCCCCCTCATTCACGTCCCTTTCCAAATGGGCGAAAGGGTTCGAAACCTCGATAGGGGGGGGGGATTCCTATCACCTAACGTACGCGGCCTAGCTCCACCCTTAACTTCTCTAAATCCCTCCCATCTACTAATCTCGGACCAACCTTAACCCCTTCCTCAACTCTATCCAACCTTCCCGATAAGCTATCTAAACTACTGTAGAAACTAGGTTACGCACCTCACCCTTCAAATTACTAACGTCTTCAACGTTAGTATTGGTTCGGCTTTCGTCAACCGTAGCCCTACCCCTGCCCTCATCAACCTTTGCAAATCTTTCCGTTACCTCACGTACACTGCGTTTTATGTCAACTATTTCCTCCCTTAACTCGCAAAAGAAACAAACTGATCTCTCGGTAATCGCCATAGGACCACCGTTATAATCTTTAAAATCCGAATACCACGATTTAACCCACACCTAACACACGACGCTTTCTGCGACTGCATCGCGGTTAAAATTAGTTTATAACCGTCGCAAGTTTAAGTTAAATTAAGCCGGCACGCTATGAAAACTTCTAAATCGCTAAAAACCACTAATATTCAATTACTTAACTATAACAATGTGAATATAAACACAAGTATATAAAATTCAAAACTTTCCAAAAGTAAAATTATTAGCAATAAGCAAAAGTAGATGCAATATCAGAGAGCTCAGGAAATGCGTCCGTTCAGTACAGAATCTGTTTGGGAAAGATGTGAGTTAAAAGGCCATTGGAGATGAGAATGTTGCATTGATATGGTATGCTCATATGGAGAAAATGCGCGATAGCAGAACTGTAAAAACTAGTATAACCTTGAGTGTGAAGGTGTGACAAATATAGGAAGACCGCGTAATAGCTGAAACGATGCAATTATTAAATGTGTGCATAAACTTGGAGCTGATATTAATTTGACAAAAGTATTAACGAGAAACAAAGGGAAGAAGTATATCTCAACTTTGTCATAAAAAATGACATATTTTTTATGGAGACCCTTTGGTGTCTTCGCGTGTGCAATTGATCCGAGCGTCTTGTCCACCTTAAGTAAAAAGGGAAATAGGTTCTTTTATAATGTATACAGTGGCGCTCCTAAGTATTTGTACAAAGAAATATTTCAGTTATATTCGTCCTTATCTTTTGTACCATGCATAGTTATGAAAAGTTTACTGTTCGTTTGAAAAAATTTAACATACAGGGTGTACATAAAGTGAGGATCTATTTTTGTGAAGCACTTGGAAATTATATGGAATTCAATCATAAAATGATAAAGTGGTAATATTTATTAAATAATTAAGAGTAGGATTCGACGTGACGCCCATCAGTATCCCTGCACAGCTCAAATCGTTCCGCAGCATTTCTAAACACATTCTGGAGCATTTGCGGGGTTGTTATCTGCAGCAGTTCGTATACGTGTACGTAAGTTTTCAAGACTCGTAATCTTCGTCGGATAGACGTGCGATTTGATAAAGCCCCATGCAAAGAAATCTAAAGGGGTTAAATCTGGTGATCTCGCTGGCCAAGGTCTGTTGCTTCCGCGTCCGATCCAGCGATTTGGAAAACGTCCATTTAGATAGTCCTGAACAATTTTGGCATAGTGACAAGGAGCACCATCATGTTGATAGACGACGGTACTAACAATCCTATCCCCAATCAGCTGAGGTTCAAGGAATTGCTGCAACATGTCCAGATAAATAAGCCCCGTAACTGTAGCTTCAGCAAAGAAGAAAGGACCATAAACCTTAGATTTTGTTAAACCCATCCAGACATTAACTTTAGGTGAGTCTCTTTCCCAATTTTGGACGAAATCATTCGGTCTTTCATCTGCCCAAATTCAAGTTATGGCGATTCACTTTTCCACACGTATGGAAAGTGGCTTCATCACTAAAGAGAATGTTGTCCATTAAATTATCACTCCAGATTTATTCTACGAGATCAGCACACACAGCACTTCGTCGAGGGAAATCTTCCTCATGTAAATCATGTAAAACCTGCAAATGATAGCTTTTCTTCTGCAAATTAACTTTCAGAATTTTGTGCACAGATGACGTCGGGAGGCCGAGTCTGTGTGATGCAGCACGAACGGACGTACGTGGCTCCTCGGTGATAATTCCGCGTACTGCATTCACGGTAAGATCTGACATACACGGTCGTCCTGATCTTGCTTCATCATTTACAGATCCCGTTCGTTTAAATTTGTTCACCAATTTTCGTATTGTCTTGTCTATTGGCCCCGGCTTATGAAATCTCCTTCTAAACTTCTCTCTGATGTCATTGTATTTCTTTCCCTCGATTCGCCAAATTACTATTGCCACACGCTCTTCTGTATTCATTCTAAGGGCTTCTGAAAAGAAAAATAGAAAAAAATAATTATTTCACAAAAATAGATCCTGACTTTATATACACCCTGTATAATAAAATTAGTTCAACTCCAAAATATGCTTCAAACACCACACAATGTCACTCACAACAGTCAGCTGTCGATTGGCTTATGTTACATGCTTACATTACAGCTTACATGATTCAAGGTTATATGGGAGGGAAGGGGGAGGAAGAGCTGCGCGCGCATCAGATTCAAACAGCTCTATCTCCGTAACCATTCAGAATTAGACACATGTTCATATGAACTTTTTTTCTCACAATGACCGATACTATCACCTCCCGAAGTATTGACCTTTCCTCCTGAAACACCCTATATATATATATATATATATATATATAATATATATATATATATATGATGAATAAAACCACGAAGGAAAGGAAACACAGATGGTGCTCAAGCGCTTTCGTCTAATGACATCCTCAGGAACACTGAAGTACATAAAGAGTTACGACCTATATATAGGTTACAGAAAAAAAAAAAAATCTATATATATATATACAATAAACGGAAAAACAAAATTAAAGGACTGTGGAAGAGGGCATACAAATTTACAAGGAAAAACTATCGATTTTTAGCACAAGATTAAAAGAATTGTTTCCAACCAATGTTATAGATAAAAAAAAATATATATATACAAATTTATACTGGAAATCTGCCCGGGTTTTAGCACTCTGCTCTTTTTGTACAAAAAAAAAAAAAATTGAACAATTATCGATTTTTAGCACAAGATTAAAAGAATTGTTTCCAACCAATGTTTTAGATAAAAAAACAAAATATATATACAAATTTATACTGGAAATCTGCCCGGGTTTTAGCACTCTGCCCTATTTTTTGTATATAAAAATTGAAAAATAAAAGTTATTATGGTGGCATACAAATTTACCAAAGATTTAGCGTTCTATCTTTCTTATCTAAATCTGTTCTGAAGGAATTCAAAACAACAGGATCGAGTTGAAAAAGACCTTTGCTTATGTTGAAGTTATTTGTTAGTTGGATAATGGCAGACTCAAGAATATTTCTATTAACAATGTTGCTAAAGTGAAAAAAACTGAAGCATTATTCCAATCAATACAGTGGGATAACTCTGACAAATAGACAAAAAGGGCACTGGACAACTGTCCTGTTCTAACGGAATATTGATGCTGTTTTATACGTGTGTGCAAATCCTTTCCCGTCTGACCTATGTAAAAGGAATCACATTGTTTACAACCAATTTTATAGATAATGCCTGAATTATTGGTAGGGCTATTTTTTACTATATTTTTCACAATATTGTTATATGAAAATACTACATTAATATCCAAAAGTTTAAATACATTAGCAATGCCTAAAAAGCCCGGGAAAAATGGAAGTACTAAAATATTTTTTGACAAAGTACGAGTGTTATTATTGACGCGATAGAAAGTTCGTTTTGCCTTGTTGAGACAAGATTCCATAAACGCAGATGGATAACACAGATCACTTCCAATACCGTTGATTTTTTCTAATTCGGCATCGATGTATTCCGGACTGGCGATCCTAAGGGCGCGGAGAAACATTGAAGAGAAAATGGCCTTCTTAGTGGGGGTGTCATGTCCCGAGTAAAAGTGTACGTAGGACAAATTGTTTGTTTCTTTCCGATAGATACTAAACTTAAAACCTGGGCTTTCCCTATGTACACGCACATCCAAAAATGGGATTGAATTGTCTTGTTCCACTTCCAAAGTAAACTTAATAGAGGGGACTTGATTATTTAACTGAAGGAGGAAGTTATCCAGGTCACGATTCATGGGCCAGATACACAAAATATCATCGACGTACCGCAACCAAGGGATGCCAACCCCCAGGATTCTCGGAATGTAAGTAATTTCGAAAAACTCCATATAAATATTGGAGAGGAGGGGCGACAAAGGGTTGCCCATGGCCATCCCAAAAACTTGTTGATAATACTCGTTATTGAAAGTGAATTTACAGTCTTTGATGCAAAGCTTAATAAGTTCCAAAACAATATGTGAAGGTAGTGGCAGGTCATACTTATGTAATTCTTAGGAGAGAAAGTCAAGCATATCGTCAATCGGCACTTTTGTAAACAATGAACAAACATCAGAACTGATCAATCTATCGTTAGTTTCAGTACGTGCATTATTCAATTTTCAGTAAGATCCATGGAATTTTTTACATGTGAATCTTACTGAAAAATTGAATAATGCACGTACTGAAACTAACGATAGATTGATCAGTTATGATGTTTGTTCATTGTTTACAAAAGTGCCGATTGACGATATGCTTGACTTTCTCTCCCAAGAATTACATAAATATGACCTGCCACTACCTTCACACATTGTTTTGGAACTTATTAAGCTTTGCATCAAAGACTGTAAATTCACTTTCAATAACGAGTATTATCAACATGTTTTTGGGATGGCCATGGGCAACCCTTTGTCGCCCCTCCTCTCCAATATTTATATGGAGTTTTTCGAAATTACTTACATTCCGAGAATCCTCGGGGTTGGCATCCCTTGGTTGCGGTACATCGATGATATTTTGTGTATCTGGCCCATGAATCGTGACCTGGATAACTTCCTCCTTCAGTTAAATGATCAAGTCCCCTCTATTAAGTTTACTTTGGAAGTGGAACAAGACAATTCAATCCCATTTTTGGATGTGCGTGTACATAGGGAAAGCCCAGGTTTTAAGTTTAGTATCTATCGGAAAAAACAAACAATTTGTCCTACGTACACTTTTACTCGGGACATGACACCCCAACTAAGAAGGCCATTTTCTCTTCAATGTTTCTCCGCGCCCTTAGGATCGCCAGTCCGGAATACATCGATGCCGAATTAGAAAAAATCAACGGTATTGGAAGTGATCTGTGTTATCCATCTACGTTTATGGAATCTTGTCTCAACAAGGCAAAACGAACTTTCTATCGCGTCAATAATAACACTCGTACTTTGTCAAAAAATATTTTAGTACTTCCATTTTTCCCGAGCTTTTTAGGCATTGCTAATGTATTTAAACTTTTGGATATTAATGTAGTATTTTCATATAACAATATTGTGAAAAATATCATAGTAAAAAATAGCCCTACCAATAATTCAGGCATTATCTATAAAATTGGTTGTAAACACTGTGATTCCTTTTACATAGGTCAGACGGGAAAGGATTTGCACACACGTGTAAAACAGCATCAATATTCCGTTAGAACAGGACAGTTGTCCAGTGCCCTTTTTGTCCATTTGTCAGCGTTATCCCACTGTATTGATTGGAATAATGCTTCAGTTTTATTTCACTCTAGCAACATTGTTAATAGAAATATTCTTGAGTCTGCCATTATCCAACTAACAAATAACTTCAACATAAGCAAAGGTCTTTTTCAACTTGATCCTGTTGTTTTTGAATTCCTTCAGAACAGATTTAGATAAGAAAGGTAGAACGCTAAATCTTTGGTAAATTTGTATGCCACCATAATAACTTTTATTTTTCAATTTTTATATACAAAAAATAGGGCAGAGTGCTAAAACCCGGGCAGATTTCCAGTATAAATTTGTATATATTTTATTATTTTTGTATCTATAACATTGGTTGGAAACAATTCTTTTAATCTTGTGCTAAAAATGGATAATTGTTAAATTTTTTTTTATACAAAAAGAGCAGAGTGCTAAAACCCGGGCAGATTTCCAGTATAAATTTGTATATATATTTTGTTTTTTTATCTATAACATTGGTTGGAAACAATTCTTTTAATCTTGTGCTAAAAATCGATAGTTTTTCCTTATAAATTTGTGTGCCCCCTTCCACAATCCTTTAATTTTGTTTTTCCGTTTATTGTATATATATATATATATATACATTTTTTTTTTTTCTGTAACCTATATATAGGTCGTAACTCTTTATGTACTTCAGTGTTCCTGAGGATGTCATTAGACGAAAGCGCTTGAGCACCATCTGTGTTTCCTTTCCTTCGTGGTTTTATTCATCATAAATATTTTTCACGTGTTACTTTCGTGAAATAATTTTCATATATATATATATACACACGAGGGCTGATCAAAAAGTTCCGTGACAGATGTTTTAGTGCAAAACTAAATGTCACATACCTAATCAAATTTGTCTCCTTCAAAGTAATCTCCTTCTGATTGTAAACAGTGATTCCAGCGATCCAGTCATTTATTGGAACACCAATTATATTCTTCTCTCGGAATGTTCTTCAATTTTCGTGTCGCATTTTGTTCGATCTCTGCTACTTCCTGAAATCTTTTTCCCTTGAGAGTGTTTTTCAGCTTATGGAACAGGGAAAAGTCACAGGGTGCTAAATCCGGCGAATATGGTGGTTGGGGAACCAGTAGAATGTTGCGCTTCGTTAAGAATTCCCTTATGGAGAGTGCTGTGAGAGAGCGCCTTGTCGTGATGCAACATCCACGAACCCAACGCACATTTTGCCGGGCATTTTGCCTCTCCATTAGGGAATTCTTAGCGAAGCGCAACATTCCACTGGTTCCCCAACCACCGTATTCGCCGGATTTGGCACCCTGTGACTTTTCCCTGTTTCACAAGCTGAAAAACACCCTCAAGGGAAAAAGATTTCAGGAAGTAGCAGAGATCGAACAAAATGCAACACAAGAATTGAAGAAAAATCCGAAAGAAGAGTATAACAGGTACAGTACTTCAATAAATGCCTGGACCGCTGGAATCACTGTTTACAATCAGAAGGAAGCTCACGGAACTTTTTGATCAGCCCTCGTGTGTATATATATATAATATATATATATATATATATATACACACAGTGGTGGGCACCGTTAACCAAAAAGTTAACTTCGATAACGATAATCCGTTAACCCCAATTTTTAACTCCGATAACGATAATCCGGTAATTTTACTACAAATTTAACGGAAGTTAACGATAATCCGTTAACGATAACTGTTTCTTTACTAACATTTAAAAAAATCAAGGAAAAAAGCTTTAAAACCCATAGAAAATGTTTATTTATGCAAAATCCAACAATAAATAGGTATTTAACTGTATTTTTATCAAGTTTTGCAACTTTTTTGCTTAATAACTTTTTTTTTTATTTTTAATAAAAAATGTACTGATTACATGTTTTGAAACCCTTGTAACCACTAACCATTAACTAAATTTTAATTTACCAGATAATTATTATGGCGGGAACTGAAAGGTAAAATTAAATTTTAGGCACATTTATTAAAGACTATGACACAATGTGCTGGTTGCCCTTCAGAAAGACCAACTTCTCAAAGTTAGGCCCAACTGCCAGTCTTGACCTCTTGGGCCTCAGGATGTCCTTGCCGAGAGAGAAGAGCCGTTCCACTGCGGCAGAGGACGGAATTGGCAGACTGAAGTTATGGCGGTTTGAATTCATTCGCGGAGCGGTGATCTTCCGTGAATGACTCCTCGCAGTTAACGTGTTAACGGATTTTAACGGACTAAATATCGAGTTATCGGAAGTTAACTGGTCCGATAACGATAAATGGAAATTAACTTCCGTTAATAGTCCGTTACAAAAAGTTAACTTCGTTAATTAACTGTTATCGGATTAAAGCTTTAGTGCCCAACACTGTATAATATACATACACAAAGAGAGAGAGAGAGTATATATTTTTTATGGAGGAAGGAGAGGCCCAGGGTGAATGCCCGCGAAAACGCCTCTAGAGAAAGAAGCGAGCCAAAATCAGGGTCCAAGGTTTTCGAGATGCCTGGACACACTGCATTTGAAAGATTGAAGGTCATAGACAGGGGGAAAGATAGAATGACGAAGATTGTTCCAGAGTTCACCGGTTGAGTAAACGTTGAAAATACCGATTAACTCTTGCGTTAGAGAGTCGGAGAGAAAAGGAATGAGAATGTGTTAAATGTATGGTATTGCGTGCTCTCCTTAAAGGAGGAGGAGGAGGCATGCAGTTTCAGAGTTCAGAAGAGCAGTGTCCGTTATAATAACAATAGTAAAGAGAGAGTGAGGGAACATTGCTGCGAAGGGAGAGAGAGATCGAAAACAATCAATCAGTGAGAGTCAGGAAATTGGTGAGACGAAAAGCCTTTGTTTGTTTCCACCCGGTCAAGTAGAGCTCTGATGGTTGAGCTAACCCACACGTGAGAAGCGTACTTCATACAGGGGCGGACCACCACACCCCTGTACAGAGAGAGCAACTCAGCGGGAGTGAAGAAACTGCGGAGGCGGCGGTAAAACACACCTAACCTCTAGAAGTTCGTATGGAAAGAGTATATGTAATTTTCCCTGGAAAGATCACGAGAAATGAAACGACAAGAATGTTAAGAGAACAGAAAGGATTGAGTTGTATTTTTGAAGGTAAGGGGATACTCGTGTGTAATATTGAGACGAGTAGACAGATGGAGGAACTGACTTTTTGAGGCAATGAAAGACAATGTTTTCTCTAACACAAGCAGAGATAGCAGAAAGATCAGAGGTCAGGTGTACCATAGCCGTCCTATGTGAAGCATTGAGTGTCTATTGATAGGGACGCTTTGTGAAGCTGGTGTAGAAGTTAAGCGTGGAATCATCAGCATCAGAATGGATAGGACAGGAAATGCGACTTAATAAATCATTGATAAATAAAAGGAAAAGAGTGAGTGACATGACAGAACTCTGAGAAACACCACTATTAACAGCTTTGGGAGAAGAACAGTGCCTATCTACAACTGCAACTATAGATTGGCCAGAAAGGAATTCAGAGATAAAGGCACAGATGGAAGAACAGAAACCGAAAGAGGGCAGTTTCGAAATTAAAGACTTGTGCAGACTCTATCAAAAGCTTTTGATATGTCTAGCGCAATAGCAAAGATTTCACTGAAATCCCGAAAGGAGGATGACCAAGAAGATTGCCAGTAGAGCGTACCTTGCGCAACCCATACTGATAATCTGGAAGAAGATTGTGAGAAGAGAGGTGTTTAAGAATCTTCATATTAAGGATAGATTTAAAAAGTTTAGAGGCAAGAAATCAAAACAATTGAACGCTAGTCAGAGGGTTGAGAGCAGTCACAATTCTTTGGGACAGGCTGAATGAAAGCGAACTTCCAGCAAGAAGTAAAAGTACCAGGTGAGAGAAAAAACGAAAGAGTTTGCCTAGGCAGGTTGTTAACACAGAAGCACAGTTCTTAAGAACAACAGGAGGAAACCATCAGGACAGTACGGTTTCCTAGAATTTAGCCCAGATAGGAAAGAAAAAATATCTTTGGAAGAGATTCTAATTTCAGACATAATAAAGTCAGAGGGGAGAGGGGATGGAGGAACAGCACCGGAATCGTCCGGGGTTGAGTTGGAGGCGAAAGTTTGAGTGAAGAGTTCAGCTTTATCAGGAGAAAAGACGGCAACTAAGCCGTCGGAATTGAAAAGAGGAGGGAAAGAAGAGGAAGTAAAGTTATTGAAGAGGTTCTTAGCTAGATGCCAGAAAGGGCAAGAAGAATTAGAATTGGATAGATTTTACATTTTTGTCTTATGAAGGAATTTTGGTGATTGGAACAGCAGATTTGGCAAGATTCCGTGCAGAAATATAAGCTGAGCGAGAGTAAGGAGTTGGATGGCGACGGTACCTTCTGCAAGACTCCTCTCTGTTGCGGATAGCATTAGAACAAGTAAAGTTAAACCAAGGTTTTTTTGCATTAGTAGTAGGAATAGAATGTGGAATGTATGACTCCATGCCCGAGAGAATCACCTCTGTGATGCGCTCAGCACACTCAGAATGGTCCCGAACGCGGAAGCAGTAATCATTCCATGAGAAATCACAAAAGTACTGCCTAAGGGCCTCCCAATCAGCGGCGCTAAAGTGTCAAAGGCGCCTCCTTTTCAGAGGATCTAACGGCGGAATTGGAGCGATAGGACAGGAAAAGGATGTAAGATTGTGGTAGGAGGAGCTCAACGGAGAATAAAGTTTCACAGAGTAAGAAGAAAGGTGGTTGTGAACATTGAAATCTCCTAAAATGTTGATTTCAGCAAAGGGAGAGCGAGAAAGAATGTATTCCACTTTGGAAGTGAGGTAGTCGAAGAATTTTGGATAGTTAGTAAAATTAGGGGAAAGGTGAACAGCGCAGATGTATTTAGTTTGAGATTGGCATGTAAGCTGTAGCCAGAGGGTATAGATTCGAAGATTCGAGTTCAGGAATACGAGAGCAAGTTAGGTCATTGCGCATATATACGGAATATCCACCTTTGTAGTGAAATTGAGTATAGAGAAAGTAAGAGGGTACATAAAAGGGGTTGCTGTCAGTCGTCCCGGACACCTGGGTTTCAGTGAGGAAAAGCTAAGGTTGAGAGGAGGTGAGGTGGTGTTCAACAGATTGAAATTTAAGAAAAGGCCACGAATGTTACAGAAAGTTATGAAAAAGTGAATCAGGCAGAGGCCCAGAACGGAGCGTACGCCAAAATTAGCTACAGATTGGAATCTTGATTTTAACCATGATATGTGTCTTGAAGAGCTGAGAAAGTTTGAGCGAGTAATGGCTGTACATATAGTTGCATTTGGATTGAATGAGCGTGGTAGGACAGTGTATGTTTTTGAAAGTGGTGTGATGGTGTGAGAGATCGCTCAAAACCCTTACTTATTTTAGGAATGACGGGTACAATATACCTTCCCAGACGTAATATACTGGAAGATCACTTTACGCGAGCTATGACAAAAGCCGTAAGTATGGAAGACACCATGATTTGTGTAAGGGTTGTCTTGAGTTTACGAATGATCTGCTGAAGAGAAGAGAGATTGTAGTGTATGTCGAAGCATTTTTTTTCAATTTGTGGTCGGAGGAGCCCAACGGAGAAAAAAGTTTCGCAGAGTAAGAAGAGAATGAGAGGTAAAAAATAAATCCAGAATGTTGGGGCTATCTCCAAGATCATCGGGATACGAGTAGGGTGCTGTACAATCTACTCTAGGTCATTTAGGATGGAAAACTAGTAAGCTAGTTCATTCGGGATTTTAGTGGAATGGGAGGAAAGCCAAAGGTGACAGTGAACATTGAAACCTCCTAAAATGGAAATTTCAGCAAAGGAGAGGGGGAAAGAATGTATTTCTCTTTGGAAGTGTGGTAGTCGAAGAATTTTGGGTAGTCAGTAGAATTATGAGGAAGGTAAACAGCGCAGATGTATTTAGTTTGAGATTGGCATGTAAGCCGTAGCCAGAGGGTATAGAATTCGGAAAATTCGCCTTTGAACGAATTATTTCAGCTCAATACCATTTTATTTTAAAATATCTAGCATCACGTGACGTGAGGCAGAGAAATACATTCTTTCCCCCTCTCCCTTTGCTGAAATTTCCATTTTAGGAGGTTTCAATGTTCACTGTCACCTTTGGCTTTCCTCCCATTCCACTAAAATCCCGAATGAACTAGCTTACAACTTTTCCATCCTAAATGACCTAGAGTAGATTGTACAGCACCCTACTCGTATCCCCGATGGCCTTGGAGATAGCCCCAACATTCTGGATTTATTTTTTACCTCTCATTCTTCTTCTTACTCTGTGAAGTGAGGCAAGAAATCAAAACAATTGAACGCTAGTCAGAGGGTTGAGAGCAGTCACAATTCTTTGGGACAGGCTGAATGAAAGCGAACTTCCAGCAAGAAGTAAAAGTACCAGGTGAGAGAAAAAACGAAAGAGTTTGCCTAGGCAGGTTGTTAACACAGAAGCACAGTTCTTAAGAACAACAGGAGGAAACCATCAGGACAGTACGGTTTCCTAGAATTTAGCCCAGATAGGAAAGAAAAAATATCTTTGGAAGAGATTCTAATTTCAGACATAATAAAGTCAGAGGGGAGAGGGGATGGAGGAACAGCACCGGAATCGTCCGGGGTTGAGTTGGAGGCGAAAGTTTGAGTGAAGAGTTCAGCTTTATCAGGAGAAAAGACGGCAACTAAGCCGTCGGAATTGAAAAGAGGAGGGAAAGAAGAGGAAGTAAAGTTATTGAAGAGGTTCTTAGCTAGATGCCAGAAAGAGCAAGAAGAATTAGAATTGGATAGATTTTCACATTTTTGTCTTATGAAGGAATTTTGGTGATTGGAACAGCAGATTTGGCAAGATTCCGTGCAGAAATATAAGCTGAGCGAGAGTAAGGAGTTGGATGGCGACGGTACCTTCTGCAAGACTCCTCTCTGTTGCGGATAGCATTAGAACAAGTAAAGTTAAACCAAGGTTTTTTTGCATTAGTAGTAGGAATAGAATGTGGAATGTATGACTCCATGCCCGAGAGAATCACCTCTGTGATGCGCTCAGCACACTCAGAATGGTCCCGAACGCGGAAGCAGTAATCATTCCATGAGAAATCACAAAAGTACTGCCTAAGGGCCTCCCAATCAGCGGCGCTAAAGTGTCAAAGGCGCCTCCTTTTCAGAGGATCTAACGGCGGAATTGGAGCGATAGGACAGGAAAAGGATGTAAGATTGTGGTAGGAGGAGCTCAACGGAGAATAAAGTTTCACAGAGTAAGAAGAAAGGTGGTTGTGAACATTGAAATCTCCTAAAATGTTGATTTCAGCAAAGGGAGAGCGAGAAAGAATGTATTCCACTTTGGAAGTGAGGTAGTCGAAGAATTTTGGATAGTTAGTAAAATTAGGGGAAAGGTGAACAGCGCAGATGTATTTAGTTTGAGATTGGCATGTAAGCTGTAGCCAGAGGGTATAGAATTCGGAAGATTCGAGTTCAGGAATACGAGAGCAAGTTAGGTCATTGCGCATATATACGGAATATCCACCTTTGTAGTGAAATTGAGTATAGAGAAAGTAAGAGGGTACATAAAAGGGGTTGCTGTCAGTCGTCCCGGACACCTGGTTTCAGTGAGGAAAAGCTAAGGTTGAGAGGAGGTGAGGTGGTGTTCAACAGATTGAAATTTAAGAAAAGGCCACGAATGTTACAGAAAGTTATGAAAAAGTGAATCAGGCAGAGGCCCAGAACGGAGCGTACGCCAAAATTAGCTACAGATTGGAATCTTGATTTTAACCATGATATGTGTCTTGAAGAGCTGAGAAAGTTTGAGCGAGTAATGGCTGTACATATAGTTGCATTTGGATTGAATGAGCGTGGTAGGACAGTGTATGTTTTTGAAAGTGGTGTGATGGTGTGAGAGATCGCTCAAAACCCTTACTTATTTTAGGAATGACGGGTACAATATACCTTCCCAGACGTAATATACTGGAAGATCACTTTACGCGAGCTATGACAAAAGCCGTAAGTATGGAAGACACCATGATTTGTGTAAGGGTTGTCTTGAGTTTACGAATGATCTGCTGAAGAGAAGAGAGATTGTAGTGTATGTCGAAGCATTTTTTTTCAATTTGTGGTCGGAGGAGCCCAACGGAGAAAAAAAGTTTCGCAGAGTAAGAAGAAGAATGAGAGGTAAAAAATAAATCCAGAATGTTGGGGCTATCTCCAAGATCATCGGGGATACGAGTAGGGTGCTGTACAATCTACTCTAGGTCATTTAGGATGGAAAACTAGTAAGCTAGTTCATTCGGGATTTTAGTGGAATGGGAGGAAAGCCAAAGGTGACAGTGAACATTGAAACCTCCTAAAATGGAAATTTCAGCAAAGGGAGAGGGGGAAAGAATGTATTTCTCTTTGGAAGTGTGGTAGTCGAAGAATTTTGGGTAGTCAGTAGAATTATGAGGAAGGTAAACAGCGCAGATGTATTTAGTTTGAGATTGGCATGTAAGCCGTAGCCAGAGGGTATAGAATTCGGAAAATTCGCCTTTGAACGAATTATTTCAGCTCAATACCATTTTATTTTAAAATATCTAGCATCACGTGACGTGAGGCAGAGAAATACATTCTTTCCCCCTCTCCCTTTGCTGAAATTTCCATTTTAGGAGGTTTCAATGTTCACTGTCACCTTTGGCTTTCCTCCCATTCCACTAAAATCCCGAATGAACTAGCTTACAACTTTTCCATCCTAAATGACCTAGAGTAGATTGTACAGCACCCTACTCGTATCCCCGATGGCCTTGGAGATAGCCCCAACATTCTGGATTTATTTTTTACCTCTCATTCTTCTTCTTACTCTGTGAAGTGAGGCAAGAAATCAAAACAATTGAACGCTAGTCAGAGGGTTGAGAGCAGTCACAATTCTTTGGGACAGGCTGAATGAAAGCGAACTTCCAGCAAGAAGTAAAAGTACCAGGTGAGAGAAAAAACGAAAGAGTTTGCCTAGGCAGGTTGTTAACACAGAAGCACAGTTCTTAAGAACAACAGGAGGAAACCATCAGGACAGTACGGTTTCCTAGAATTTAGCCCAGATAGGAAAGAAAAAATATCTTTGGAAGAGATTCTAATTTCAGACATAATAAAGTCAGAGGGGAGAGGGGATGGAGGAACAGCACCGGAATCGTCCGGGGTTGAGTTGGAGGCGAAAGTTTGAGTGAAGAGTTCAGCTTTATCAGGAGAAAAGACGGCAACTAAGCCGTCGGAATTGAAAAGAGGAGGGAAAGAAGAGGAAGTAAAGTTATTGAAGAGGTTCTTAGCTAGATGCCAGAAAGAGCAAGAAGAATTAGAATTGGATAGATTTTCACATTTTTGTCTTATGAAGGAATTTTGGTGATTGGAACAGCAGATTTGGCAAGATTCCGTGCAGAAATATAAGCTGAGCGAGAGTAAGGAGTTGGATGGCGACGGTACCTTCTGCAAGACTCCTCTCTGTTGCGGATAGCATTAGAACAAGTAAAGTTAAACCAAGGTTTTTTTGCATTAGTAGTAGGAATAGAATGTGGAATGTATGACTCCATGCCCGAGAGAATCACCTCTGTGATGCGCTCAGCACACTCAGAATGGTCCCGAACGCGGAAGCAGTAATCATTCCATGAGAAATCACAAAAGTACTGCCTAAGGGCCTCCCAATCAGCGGCGCTAAAGTGTCAAAGGCGCCTCCTTTTCAGAGGATCTAACGGCGGAATTGGAGCGATAGGACAGGAAAAGGATGTAAGATTGTGGTAGGAGGAGCTCAACGGAGAATAAAGTTTCACAGAGTAAGAAGAAAGGTGGTTGTGAACATTGAAATCTCCTAAAATGTTGATTTCAGCAAAGGGAGAGCGAGAAAGAATGTATTCCACTTTGGAAGTGAGGTAGTCGAAGAATTTTGGATAGTTAGTAAAATTAGGGGAAAGGTGAACAGCGCAGATGTATTTAGTTTGAGATTGGCATGTAAGCTGTAGCCAGAGGGTATAGAATTCGGAAGATTCGAGTTCAGGAATACGAGAGCAAGTTAGGTCATTGCGCATATATACGGAATATCCACCTTTGTAGTGAAATTGAGTATAGAGAAAGTAAGAGGGTACATAAAAGGGGTTGCTGTCAGTCGTCCCGGACACCTGGTTTCAGTGAGGAAAAGCTAAGGTTGAGAGGAGGTGAGGTGGTGTTCAACAGATTGAAATTTAAGAAAAGGCCACGAATGTTACAGAAAGAAGTTATGAAAAAGTGAATCAGGCAGAGGCCCAGAACGGAGCGTACGCCAAAATTAGCTACAGATTGGAATCTTGATTTTAACCATGATATGTGTCTTGAAGAGCTGAGAAAGTTTGAGCGAGTAATGGCTGTACATATAGTTGCATTTGGATTGAATGAGCGTGGTAGGACAGTGTATGTTTTTGAAAGTGGTGTGATGGTGTGAGAGATCGCTCAAAACCCTTACTTATTTTAGGAATGACGGGTACAATATACCTTCCCAGACGTAATATACTGGAAGATCACTTTACGCGAGCTATGACAAAAGCCGTAAGTATGGAAGACACCATGATTTGTGTAAGGGTTGTCTTGAGTTTACGAATGATCTGCTGAAGAGAAGAGAGATTGTAGTGTATGTCGAAGCATGTTTTTCAATTTGTGGTCGGAGGAGCCCAACGGAGAAAAAAAGTTTCACAGAGTAAGAAGAAGAATGAGAGGTAAAAAATAAATCCAGAATGTTGGGGCTATCTCCAAGGCCATCGGGGATACGAGTAGGGTGCTGTACAATCTACTCTAGATCATTTAGGATGGAAAAGTTGTAAGCTAGTTCATTCGGGATTTTAGTGGAATGGGAGGAAAGCCAAAGGTGACAGTGAACATTGAATATAATATAGACGTATTTTCCTCTATAATTTTTATTGGTAATACTTTTATTTATTTTCTCCTTACAGAAATACCTGTCAAAGATTTTATTTACGTCGGTTTTTCTGAAACGGAACCACTTTCTTTTAGAGAACAACTAAAATGGTATTCCTTCGCAAAAAATCAAATTTTGAAAAGATCTTCCGTCAATGAAAATTTCGCTTCAAACGATCGTTTTGAAAAAGAAGAAGAAATTAAGAAAGGAAAATCAACTGATGTCTTCGCAATGAATTCTACAACAAAATTTGAGCTTTGTTATCTGAGTATTTTAATGAACATTACATCTTTTAAAGTAAGGCACTTGTAACATACCGTTTCGCTTCATTAATTTCATTTCTTGTCATTGTACCTCAAATTCCACTTAAAAAGAAAGAAAGGATATTTACAGTCAGTCCTCGCTTTAACAAATTAATTGGCTCCTGAAAACGGTTCGTATATCGAAAATTCGTATATCAAAATCAATAATTCCATAGAAACACTTATAATTCATTAATTCGTTCCAGAGTCACCCCTCATTATGGAAATATTCATAAAAATGTACACAAAAAACGCAATCAAAGACATCATATGCATGTAAATACATTAAAAGACATCAAATAATACTGTACTTACGAGCTTATTGGAGAGCAAACAGCTAATTGGAATGGTCTTGAGGGTGGAGGAGGGGGAGATTACTGGAG
The DNA here is from genome assembly GCA_023014485.1 of Bathynomus jamesi. NCBI lineage: Eukaryota > Metazoa > Arthropoda > Malacostraca > Isopoda > Cirolanidae > Bathynomus > Bathynomus jamesi. The sequence continues at coordinate 23,272 of JAJOZX010016750.1, read as the reverse complement.
GAAGTTGGAGGGAGACATCGGAGTGTCCTCTCCAACTGAAGATTTTGAAGAACTCCCTTGTGGAGTCTTAGCTGGGGTCTTCAAAGGGCTGGAGCCAGTAGTCCAAGGAGATCTCCTTGGACTTGAAAAAGTTGACTCAGAAGTCGTAGCTTCAGGAAGAGCTTCAGGTTCATCTGTTGACTCAAGTGCTCCTCAGATAATACGACTTGAAAGTCGCAATCACCTCTTGGTCCATAGGCTGAAGCACCGAAGTTGTGTTGGGAGGCAAAAACACAACCTTCACGTGTGAGTCAGTCTCCGTGAGGTGCTGGGGATGTCCGGTGGCATTATCGATAATAAGCAATGCCTTGAAGTCCAAGTTGTTCTCCTTACAATAATCTTTTACAGCAGGCACGAAGTTATCGGTGAACCACTCCTCAAACAGGGCGGCTGTCACCCAAGCACGCTGTTTTGACTTCCAAACAACAGGAAGCCGACTCTTCAGTGCACGTGGGTTCTCAGATGGTACACGAAGAGGGGCTTGAGTTTGAAATCCCCTGTAGCGTTGCTCTCCAAAAGCAGAGTCAAACGATCTTTAGCAGCTTTGTAACCAGGCATCGATTTCTCCTCCTTTGCTATGTAAGTTCTGGAAGGCATCTTTTTCCAGAACAAACCAGTCTCATCCACGTTGAAAACTTGGCGAAACCAATATCCACCTTCTTCGATGATCTGCTTAAGCTTCTCAGGAAACCCTTGAGCAGCATCCTGTTCAGCGCTCGCAGCTTCTCCCTGCACTCGGATGGTGTGGAGCTGATAGCCCCTCTTGAAATGTTCGAACCAGCTGTATGACTGTTATGCAGGCTCAAAGCTTTAGCCTGTATCACGAACAGACTTAATGGCATAGGATTTTGAGTCTGATCCTGAATCCACAAATTAAGAAGTTTTTCCATCTCAGGAATCAAACCAGTATGGCCACGAAGTCTTGTAGCACTCATCGCCCTAGCATTCCTTACTTCATTCAAAATATGTTCCTTATCTTTCATCACAGTCGCCACCGAACTACGTGCCAAGTCAAGCTTAACAGCAATGTCCATGTTACGTACACCACGTTCATACATCTTAATAATTTCATGCTTAATTTCCAAACTCAGTCTTACGCTGCTTAGTTCCACTTTTCTTAACATTTTCACTTCTCTTAGAGGCCGTGGCTATGCACTTGTATTGTTTAAATCACAAAAGAATCACAAAATGTAACAAATTTGGGGAGCGAAATCGGTAAGCGACCGTTCACGTAGATGACCAAACAAACTGACCTCGTGTGGGAGCCCAGCTTGCACCCTGCTCCGAGTCACCTACGTTTGATCACGCTCGATCACGTTCGGTATTTTGACGCGCATTCGTACCAGCGAAAGCCATTCGTATCCGCGGGGAATGGTGTTAATTAGGTTAATTCATGTGAGCGAAAATTCGTTTTGCCAGCGTTCGTAAAGTGAGGACTGACTGATTATCTTTCATTTTATGGATGGCTCCTGGGTTGGCTTGAGTTGGCCGCTTACCGTCCCTCTTAATAATCGGACTAAATGTGACCTTGGGGCACACTCACCCCTACCATCGTGGGGAAATGAGCTTCCTGGCTATTGTTACTCTTACCTTTAATAGGAAGTATTATAAACGAGTTCAGTGAATTTGCGGACGTTGCATAAAATTTTAAAGAAAGCTGTTAAATGTTTATCTGTGGATTTCTTCTAGGTTGCCTTCACGTTCAACATTTACACCCATACAAAATAATTCAGTTCCGTTTAATATATATATACACACACACAGGGTGTTTGAAAACTTTCTGTACAAATTGTAATGGGGGATAGGCAACACCAAGACAAACCCTTTTCGTCTATAAGTGTATGTCCGCTGACGTCACCATTCGGCGCGAGAGGGCGCCGCTGCAATTGGCTAAAAGGTGAAGTGGGCTAGACTCGCGCTTGCTGCGGGCATTCTTAAATCGGACGTAGTACGCGTAACATGGAGCGCTTCACGCCTGCTGAGATGGCTGACATGCATATGGTGTATGGGGCTGCCAATGGAAACGGAAGAGCTGCTGTGAGGTTGTACCGACAGCGCTTCCCAAACAGACGTGTGCCAAACCACCAAACGTTTGCGCATTTGCATCGGCGACTGCGAGAAACTGGAACATTCCATGCAAACATGCATGACACTGGTCGGGAGAGAAACGTGCGCACTCCTGACATGGAAGAAGAAATCCTACGGCGATTTGAGGACAATCCAAGCGCAAGCACGCGAGGTGTTGCACGTATCCTCGGTGTGAACCACGACCTGGTCTGGAGATTGTTGCACGAGCAGCAGTTACATCCGTTTCATCGTCAGAGAGTCCAGGCATTACAACCTCGGGATTACCCTCTTCGTGTGGAATTCGCACGCTGGTTTCTGCAGCAGACAGCGGTGCAGCCTAATTTTCCGGCTTATGTGCTGTTCTCAGATGAGGCCTGTTTCACACGTGAGGGTGTGTTTAACATGCACAATTCTCAGGTGTGGGCGCCCGCAAATCCACATGCTACACGGGTGCATGCTCATCAAGAACGGTTCGCCGTCAATGTTTGGGCGGGTATCGTCCATGGCAAGTTGCTGCTCGTGCAACACTCTCCAGACCAGGTCGTGGTTCACACCGAGGATACGTGCAACACCTCGCGTGCTTGCGCTTGGATTGTCCTCAAATCGCCGTAGGATTTCTTCTTCCATGTCAGGAGTGCGCACGTTTCTCTCCCGACCAGTGTCATGCATGTTTGCATGGAATGTTCCAGTTTCTCGCAGTCGCCGATGCAAATGCGCAAACGTTTGGTGGTTTGGCACACGTCTGTTTGGGAAGCGCTGTCGGTACAACCTCACAGCAGCTCTTCCGTTTCCATTGGCAGCCCCATACACCATATGCATGTCAGCCATCTCAGCAGGCGTGAAGCGCTCCATGTTACGCGTACTACGTCCGATTTAAGAATGCCCGCAGCAAGCGCGAGTCTAGCCCACTTCACCTTTTAGCCAATTGCAGCGGCGCCCTCTCGCGCCGAATGGTGACGTCAGCGGACATACACTTATAGACGAAAAGGGTTTGTCTTGGTGTTGCCTATCCCCCATTACAATTTGTACAGAAAGTTTTCAAACACCCTGTATATATATACATATATATATATATATACACATATACACACCTTACCTTACAAATGTTCCGCGCGATGATTCCTCATTTCGCGAAGGTCAAGCTTGTCGCCCCCTCCTCTCGAGTTGGCCTGGTGAAGTAGTGAGTTGGTTTCTTGTGCTCTCCACCTCACATAGCCAGGTACGCCCGGCTCGTCGGGGATTGTTGAGCCAGGCGTCTAATCTTCTTTTGAAGATGTTCACTGCAACTCCTTTCGTGTTTCTTAGGTCTTTGGGCAGCTGATTAAACAGTTTTCTTCTTCTCATCACAAAACTATTTTCCTTCAGGGTTAAGGATGTTCCCTGTCTCGCTTTTAATTTGGGAATACGTCACAGTCTACCGTTTCTACTTTCTACTTCGTTTAAAGGTTCTCAATATCTGCCCCATTATTCTCTTTGCTTTGTTTACTGCTATCTTATTTTGTGTTTCAAATTTCGTATCATCAGTCATTACAACCCCTAAATCTTTTTCTCTAGAATTTCTCTGATCTTCCTGTACATTTGGGGAATAATATTCCATGGATTTTAGGTCTTCTCTTTTTCCGTACCGTAACAGCTGAAATTTCTCTGTGTTAAACTTCATATTGTTGTCTTCCGTCCACTTGTAGATTCTGTTTATGTCGGTTTGTAGAGATCCTATATCTTCTGGGTTTCTTATTTTTCTAATGATCTTTGTGTCATCCGCAAAGGGTGTTACTGTGCTGTCTCTGGTAACGTCCTCATCTATGTCAGTTAGCATGATTATGAAGAGTAGTGGAGCTAATACTGTTCCTTGCGGTACTGAGTTGAGGACCTCTGATTCTGATGAAGATACTCCTTGTACTGTAACGACTTGCCTCCGCTCACTAAGGAAATTATATATCCGTTTCCCTACTTTTCCTGTTATTCCCATATATTTCACTTTATGTATTATGATTCCATGGTCACACTTGTCAAACGCTTTAGCAAAGTCTGTGTATAGTACATCATAGTTTTCATTACTTTCAAGTGCATCAATAATGTTGTTGTAGTGTTCCATTAGTTGTGATAGGCATGATCTGCCTGACCGAAACCCATGTTGGTTGTCATTGAATTTCTTCCGAGTTTCTAAAAAGTCATAGATTTTCTGTCTAATTATTCTTTCAGATATTTTAGTGAGATGAGATGTAAGCGACACTGGCCTATAGTTTTTGGCCTCGGATCGATCTCCTCCTTTATATATTGGGACTATGTTCGCGCTCTTCAGGATGCCCGGTATTTCTCCCGTATCTAGTGATCGTCTCCATATCCAGTATAGGGGCTCAGCGATTGCATTCTTGCAGTTATATATATACACACACAGTATATATATATATATATATATATATATATATATATATATATATATATATATATAATTTCCTTCCTAACTATAAAAAAAATTACATATGTCTTTATTTAATGAAGTTTGTTGTATTCGGAAGACGCATTTATTTTGTTCGTCTGTGCAGTGATCCATCATTTTTCTCCCTAAAACCATGCAAGGTGTAGAAAAACAATGCAGATCATTAAATTTATTATCAATATATTGATTAGAAGTTAAAACATTTATAATAGAAAGAGAAATAATAAACACAAAATAACAAATCATTACATTTGAAGTCGACGTTTTCGTCGTAAAAACTGATCAATAACATTGTCTACGTTAATACTAAGATTTTGATGGATGCGCATCAGGGCAAAACCATCCAATTGCTCTTACACGAAGGTAGGTTTTCAGTCGTTCCATGCTGAAAAATGATCTTTCCACCGTTTTAATTGATTCTTGTAGAGTAAGCAGTATCTCCATCAGAAATTAAATAATTCCTTACAAAAAGATACTAATACAAACATATATACTAACGGATGACCACGTCGGTTGCAACATATTTAATTTGAAAATTGTACATGATATAAGTTATTTAAAAAGGGCTAGACAGTACACACACACACACACACACACACACACACACACACACACACACACAGGGTGCTTCAGAAAGTCTGGCATCAAAGGGATTTAAGATTATTTATTAATATATTCTGTTACAGGTAACGAATTAAGTTCATAAGTCTAATGATCCACACACTCGGAGAAGGTAGAGTTAGTGTTATTACGGGTTGCAGGCATGAGTTGGATGCTTGCCAAGAACGGAGCAATCCAAGAATAAGCACCCGAAATCAATTTAGGGTGCTTTTTCTTGGATTGGGGTCGAACGAGGGTGCTTACTGCTTATTCTTGGATTGCTCTAAATGGAGTTAAAATGGAGTTAAGATGGAGTTAATTGCTCTAAAATGGTTAATTGAATGCCCATTTAGGTTAATTGACGATTGGTTAGGTTAAATCGTGATATTTTCGTTAGTTTTAACGAAAATATTACGACTTAACCTAACCAATCGTCAAGGGCGTACAATTAACCTAACCGGGCATTCAATTAACATTTTAGAGCAATTAACTCCATCTTATTAAAATCTTATTAAAAAAGTGATGCTGTGTGCTAAGTGCGATCAAGCAATGACCTGGACAAAGTTTTCAAGGAATGTTGATGTTAAAATCCTTTAATTTGGAGTGAGGTCGAACTGGGGTGCTGTTCTTGGATTGGGGTCTAACTGGGGTGCTTTTTCTTGGATTGGAGACTTTGGGGTGCTTATTCTTGGATTGCTCCCCAAGAACTTCACAACATAATAGTAGTTGCGAGTGGAAGCATCTCTAAGGAATAATTTGTTGATGTCCTTACATCCGTATGTGACACAATCTCTACGCTTAAAGAGCTGCATTGGATGCACTTTGAACATCTATTTTAATAACAGAGTTAATTAATAAATAATCTCAAATCCGTATGGGACTGGACTTTTGAGACACCCTGTATATATATTTTTTTATGTACGAAGGAGGAGCCTAGGGTGAATGCGTGCAAAAGCGCCCTCCCCGCCTGCCCATAGCGAAGAAGAGAGCCAAATTAGGGTCTAAGGTTTTCGAAATACCTGGACACTCTGCGTTTGAAAGATTGGAGGTCATACGCAGTGGGAAAGATGGATTGCGGAAGATTGTTCCAGAGTTGACCGGTTGAGTTAGCACTGAAAATACCGATTAACCCTTGCGTTCGACAGGTGAACACAAAAGGAATGAGAAAGTGTAGAAAGTCTGGTGCTGCGTGCTCTCCTTAAGGGAGGAGGTACGCAGTTGAGAGTTCAGAAGAACAGTGTTCGTTATAATAGCAATAGTAAAGAGACAATGGCAACATTGTCGGGAAGAGAGAGAGGGATTGAAGACAGTTAGAAAGAGGGGGCGGACAAGACTCCTGTACATAGAGAACTACTGGGTGGGGATGAAATAACCGCGGAGACGGTATACATACCTAACTTCTTAGGTGTTTTGGAAAGAGTATATATATAATCTTTCCAGGAAAGATCACGAGAAAAGAAAACGCCAAGAATATTAAGAGAAGAGAAAGGGGATAGTCGTATGTAAGATTGTGAAGAGTAGACAGATGAAGGAAGTGAGTTTTTGAGGTAGTGAAAGACGCAAGGTTTTCTCTGCCCAAATCAGAGATAGCAGAAAGATTAGAGGTCAGGTATAGCATGGCCGTCCTACGCGAAGCCTGACGTAACTGTTGAGAGAGACGCTTTGCAAATCGAGTGGAGAAGTGAAGAGTGAAATCATCGGCATAGGAGTGGACAGGACAGGAAGTGCGGCTTAATAGATCATTGATAAATAAAAGGAAAATAGTGAGTGAAAGGACAGAACTCTGAGGAACACCACTATTAATAACTTTAGGAGAAGAACAGTGGCCATCTACAAGCGCAGCTATAGATCGGCCAGAAAGGAAATTAGAGATGAAGGCACAGAGAGGAAAGAAATCAAAGGAGGGCAGTTTGTTGATTAAATATTTGTGCGAAACTCCATCAAAACCCTTTCGGTATGTCTAGCGCAATAACAAAAGTTTCACCGAAATCCCGAAAGGAGGATGACCAAGAGTCAGAGGTATGCTAGAAGATCGCCAGTAGAGAGTCCCTTGCAGAGCCCATATTGACGATCTGAAAGAAGATTGTGAGAAAAGAGGTGTTGAAGAATCTTCCTATTAAGGATAAATTCAGAAACTTTAGAAAGGCAAGAAATATGAAAGCAATTGGACGATAATTGGAGGGTTGAGAGCAGTCACCCTTCTTTGGGACAGCCTGAATGAAAGCGAACTTCCAGCAGGCAGGAAAAGTACCAGATGAAAGAAAAAACGAGAGAGTTTGACTAGGCAGGGTATCAGCATAGAAGCACAGTTCTTGAGAACAACAGGAGGAACACCATCAGGACCGTATACACAGTGTGTGTGTATATATACAGGGTGGCCCAGAAGTCTCAATCGGTTATAATTAAAGCGAAAATAAAAAAATCAAACAAAGTCAAAATCAAACAGAATGTGCATGGAAAATTAAATTCATTATAGTCCGAATAAGTAATGATAAATGACAATCACTATAGTTTGTTTCTTTTTTATGATGCTAGCGCGACTTGGGCAACGGGTCACTCACAAAGAGGCCCCAAAATATAGCTTCCTCACCAGCTATCTGCCAAGCAAATAGGATCCAGCTTTGGGGCATGATCTAGGGTTTAAAGCAGCCTAGTCCCATTACATTCAGAACCTCAATCTAAGCAAGAACTCTCTTCTGAACTCTCTAACTGCATGCATCTTCCTTTAAGGAGATCACACACCACCAGATTTTCTACACTTTCTCATCCTTTTTCTGTTCACCTCTCTAAGGCAAGGGTTAATTAGTATTTTCAATCTTTCATCTACTCAAACGGTCAACTCTGAAACAGTCTTCCTGAATCCATCTTTCCTCCTGTCTATGACCCCCAATCTTTCAAACGCAGTGTCTAGGCATGTCGAAAACACTGGACCTTGATTTTGGCTCTCTTCTTCTTCTATGTGGCGGGGCCGCTTTTGCGGGCATCGTCCTTGGCCTCTCCTTCCTGCATAAAAGAAACTCGTTGCCTTCACGTCGGAATGAATACATCAAAGAAAAGGGGGTAACTACTGTATTTTAAGTCCTGTCCCAAAGCTGGATACTATCTGCTTGGCAGATAGCTGATGAGGGGGAACTATATTTTGAGGCGTCTTTGTGAGTGACTCGTTGCCCACGTTTCCATGCACGTTTTGTGTGTAATATAATATATATATATATATATTATATATATATATATATATATATATATATATATATATATGAATAGAAACGACGTAAATAAGGAGCGTCTCTGCACACGGGGAAGAGAAATAACGAATAAATGAAAAGTGAGGTGAACCGCCCGGGAATCGAACCCAGGGCCTTCCAATTGCCGGTTGGATGCCCTCATTTTTCATTTATTCGTTATTTCTCTTCCCCGTGTGCAGAGACGCTCCTTATTTACGTCGTTTCTATTCATTTATATACTGCGTGGTCATTGCAGTTAAATGCATATATATATATATATATATATATATATATATATATATATATATATATATATATATATGAAAATATATATATCACGAAGGTAACACGTGAAAAATATTTATGATGAATAAAACCACGAAGGAAAGGAAACACAAAATGGTGCTCAAGCGCTTTCGTCTAATGACATCCTCAGGAACACTGAAGTACATAAAAAGGTTAAGCCTATATATAGGTTACAGAAAGAAAAAAAAAAAAAAATAAATAACATACATACACACACACACACATACATATATATATATTATATACATACATATCTATATATACAAATACATACACACATACATACATACATATATATACAATAAACAGAGAAGTAAAAATAATAAAAAATTATAAAAAAATTAAAAATTAAAACCTTAAAAGATTACCAGTGAGGCGTACAGATTTTGTAAGGAAAAATATCGATTTTTAGCACAAGATCAAATGGATTATAAAAATACAAATTTATACTATCGATTTTTAGCACAAGATCAAATGGATTATAAAAATACAAATTTATACTGTCCGGGTTTTAACACAATGCTGCCTATGGTCAGGTTTCGATATATTCTTGAGTCTGCCATTATCCAACTTTCAAATAACTTCAACATAAGCAAAGGTCTTTTTCAACTCGATCCTGTTATGTTGAATTCCTTTAAAACAGATATAGATAAGAAGTGTAAAACATTAAATCTTTGGTAAACTTGTTTTCTACTTTATTAACTTTTAATTTGCATTTTATTTTTTATTATTTTTTTATATATATCGAAACCTGACCATAGGCAGCATTGTGTTAAAACCCGGACAGTATAAATTTGTATTTTTATAATCCATTTGATCTTGTGCTAAAAATCGATAGTATAAATTTGTATTTTTATAATCCATTTGATCTTGTGCTAAAAATCGATATTTTTCCTTACAAAATCTGTACGCCTCACTGGTAATCTTTTAAGGTTTTAATTTTTAATTTTTTTATAATTTTTTATTATTTTTACTTCTCTGTTTATTGTATATATATGTATGTATGTATGTGTGTATGTATTTGTATATATAGATAGATATGTATGTATATATTATATATATGTATGTGTGTGTGTGTGTATGTATGTTATTTATTTTTTCTTTTTTTCTTTCTGTAACCTATATATAGGCTTAACCTTTTTATGTACTTCAGTGTTCCTGAGGATGTCATTAGACGAAAGCGCTTGAGCACCATTTTGTGTTTCCTTTCCTTCGTGGTTTTATTCATCATATAATATATATATAATAATAATAATAATAATAATAATAATAATAAACAGGAACACCAGAGAAAAAATAAACATCCTTCAAGGTTTAATAGTACCAACGTTTCGGAATGCACTAATTCCATCTTCAGGGCTAAAACAATAAAATACCAAATCACATACAAAATACAAATTGCTTAATAACAACTTAAAATAAGGTTAAAAATTATAAAAAGTAGCTAAGAAAATGTAAAACATTAAAACTAAAAGGTAAATAAATGTGTGTGTGTGGTGTGTGTGTGTGTGTGTGTGTGTGTGTTTTAAAGAGGTCATACATTTTTAAACTAATTAATTAAAATATAGTAGAATTTGGATTCTTCTCAATATTTATAAACCGTTTATTGAAAGGATCAGACAAACGTCAAGGTATGTCTGATTAAATAATATTGTAATGTTGTCCAAAGCATGAACTCCATACATAAAGTATGTTCTCTGTATGTTATACTAAACCTTACAACCAGGGTATGTATACGTTTCATCAGGACACCACGAAGATAACAGAGGTAAAAAGATGCCTCGTACTGTTGGTGCTGGCGACGTTTCATCTATGAACTGGGTTCAAATAAAGGAAGAGTCAGACTGTGGTTGAAGTGAGAAACAAATTGTTTAAAATCAAGGAATTCCACATTGTTCCTAATATAATGATTCAATATTCAATAATTAATTAGTGTATTTCGTTTATTTGTATCACTGCACTTCTTAGTTCACATTTCTAAAGTGCTTTTGTAATGACCTGTTTAAGGTCACTGTTTACCTTTTCATTTTGTTTCGCCTGATTCTAGGGTCCGTTTTCTAAAGTGGATAGTCTCTTATTTCTCACTAAGGTCGTTTATGTGCTGTTTCAATTCGCTGATTTGTTCTTCTTCTAATTTACTTATTGTGCGATTGTTAAAAAAAGTGGTTAGAAATAACCGCATATATTTCCAAATAAAATATAAACAAAATAAATAAAAATAACAACCCTCGTTTCTAACCAACTAGTGAAGTTGGGTTTCCCTAATTAACAAAAAGAAGAAAGAAAAAAAGTTTCTGAGATAACGAAAAACGGAGCTTTGTCCAGTCTTGAAAAATTTTGACCGCATGAAGCGGGCTAGTTTTTTCGTAAAGTAAAATGCTCGTGGTTACCCAACTAACCGGGCAACTTAGTCAACCTTTAAACCTTAAACCTTATAACCTTATCCTTACTAACCACTGCAATTAAGCAAAAACCCTGTTTAACTAAATAGAGGCCTATCAGAACTAGGTATAAGTAAGTTAATTAAAGAAAATAACAGGTAAGAGAAAAACTAGGTACCTAGAAGAAACTCGAACCGGGCTACAACTGCCCTAACTCAATAATTAAATGGCTGTTATAGCCCCTATTAAAACTTAAAGGCAACATAACCCTAACCTAACTTGAGTAAAACCTTCAAAACCTTAAACCTTTAAAAACAAAACCTTAAGGGCAATACAGCCCTAGCCTAACTTAACCTGCAAAACCTAGGTCTGGGAAATAGCCCCTACAAATAAATAACCTAGCAGTGTTAAATAATAACTTAAAACTTAACAAATAAAATTCAAACCTGGAAACTAAATGAAACTTATGGATTAGTTAGAAACAGAAAGGGTAACGTTCAACTGGCAACTTCATTTTTGGTAAGTCTAAATTAATTTTGATGAATTTAGCTTCACCATAGTTAGTAATCTGGCTGTTGACCAAATTTTAACCTGAAAACCACTGCAACCTACAGTGAAAAAGTCTGTAGCTATGTTGACATTGTCTAAATAGGCCATTATTATTTCTATAATTACTGTGTCTATTTAAAGTAAACTTAACCTTAATATTACACCTAAACCTAAAAAAAATAATCTCTCTCAAGCTAAATAAAATAAATTCTTCAATAAAATTTTTCAATATGGCGCCCCGGTGGGCAGTCAAGAAGTTAGCTACCCCTTTTTTGTTTTATTTCTGATACAATAGTTTTAAATCCAGTGAATTAAATTTTTTACATAATCTGAAAATTTAATTATAAATATCATTGATAATATCATTTATAATAAACCTAAAAATGGCTAATGAAACTGAAGCCACTCCAGGAAAAAGTATGGAGACGGTTGGGAAGTGATGTGGAAGCACTTGAAACTAGTAAATTGGTAAAAAGGAGGGGAGCAATCAGAACCTCAGCTACTAAACTTTTAGCTACAATCAAAGAGAGATGGGATGATTGGACTGAGGAACAAAAAAATTCACATGCTCGGCTTTTGTCCTCACAACTGGACAAGTTACAAAATTTAGATGAGGAAATCCTTAGAATGTATGTTTGTTCCGAAGGCTTCTCAGAGGCTAAACAAGAAAAACTAGATGAAAAAAATAGTTATTACCACTTTGAAATAGATCAAATGATACAAGCATTAACAACTAAAAAAGAAAATAATGCCGAAGCCAAACCTAAACCAAGAATAAGTACTAAAATTCCTGAGCTTCAAATATTACCATTTGATGGAAATCCCTCTAAATTTCAAAACTTTAAGACCTCATTCAGAAACATTTATGATAACATAGGTCTTTCCGAAGAAGAGAAATTTGCTTACCTAAAACAACATTTGAGTGGAAACCCTGCCATGCAAATAAACTGCATGCAAGAAAGTAAAACATCTTATGAAGAAGCATGGCAGCAGTTGGAGGGCTGTTATGCAACACCAGGCCAAATTAAATTCTCCATAATAAAATCACTTTTAACCAAATCCATAATAACCAAAAATTTTAAATCACTTCATGACTTTCAAGCAGATATGCACTCTACCATTAAATTTAATGCAAACTCAAAAATTAGAATTAGAAGATATACTCTTGTATGTATATTATAATAAACTAACTCAAGAAACTCAGGAATTTTTAAGAACTTGTGGTTTTAAACTCTATGACCACTTTGATAAGTTTAAAGAAGCAATTGCTGAAGCTACCAAAACCTTAGCTAATGTTAATTTTGATCTGGAACCAAGTGAGTTAACTACCTGGATACCTAAACAAAAAAGAAACTTCTCTCCAGAACCAGCCAGAAAACCATGGTATTCTGGCTAAACTACAGCTGCTCTGGCAGTTTCTACCCAAAGACAATCCTCAAGAAGAGCTCAACATACTGACCAGAGAGAACTTTACTGCAAATTGTGTAAGAAAAAAAAACACAGAATTTCAAAATGTGATTCTTTCCCTGAAAGTTGGGATAAACTGAAAAAACTTGCTAAATTAAATTATTGTACTAAATGTACCTCATCTAAACACCAAGCCAAAGAATGCCCCATTTCTTTCCAACCCTGTTCATTTTGTAGGTTTTCTAACCATTTATCCTTCCTTTGTACCAAACAAAAAGGAAAACCAGAGGAAGATAAGAAAACCAAAACCAGTACGGAAGTAGCTACCCAAAAAGAAAACTCAAAACAAGGGAAACAAGTTACTAACTTATTAAGTTTAAAAAACACTGATCAAGAAGTAGCATTAATTCCTTCCATGCAGATGAGAATAAGAAACTCAGAAAAATCAATTAAATGCAGAGCACTTTTGGATAATTGTAGTCAAGCCAGCTACATTACCAAGGAACTTGTGAAAAAATTAAATCTTCCAACTAAACACTACGAGGAATCCATAACCATAACAGGATTTATAGCCAACAAGAAACAACCAAATTATGAAGTAGCTATAATTAAATTGGAGGATTCTAGAAACCCTGGAAACTACCAAGAAATAGAAGCCATCATAATTGATGATATTAATATTAAATATGAAGTTCCGGGATTACTGAAACTTCAAACTTATTTAAAATCCTTAAATTATCAGCTTGCAGATCACTTTGAAGTTGATGAAGTGGTCGAATTCATGTTAATTTTTGAGGCTGCAACCCACAAACTTTTTGCCCTCAGCACTCATCAGATTCATACTGCCTCTTGTTATAAATCTCCCTATGGAATACTTTTATTGGGTTTCCCTTCAGATTACTACCCTGAAAAAGAAAAAGAACCAATAAGAGATCAGATCAGCTTCTGTATTACCAACCCGCTACTTACTAGTACAACTTCTAATGAAGATCTAGAAAAAATTGAACACCAGATTGCACAATTTAGCAAACTAGGAAACTTGGGTATTTCTGGGGATGAACCATTTTCAAACAAAGAAAAAGATCTGATTGCAAACCTCGAAAAGGAAGTTAAAATAGAAGATGAAAGATTGTCTGTTAAGGTACCATGGAATGACCAAAAAGATAAAATTTCACCAAACTTTAACTATGCTATTAGTTAAAGACATCCTTGAACAACAATTCCAGGAAGGAATAATAGAAGAAGTAGCCCTAACAGAAAACTTAAAACAAGCAGGAAATTTTTTACCTCATTTTCCAGTAGTTCGCCCTGGAGTACAAACAACTAAAGTTAGGATTGTAGTAGATCCCTCGGGTAAAAGCAAACCAGAAGAAATAACAGTAAATGATGCTACTGAGGACTGCCCTTCACTCCTACCTCATTTAGCAAAATTGTGCATTAAATTAAGGCATGGTAAATATTTGATGATTGGAGACATTCAAAAAGCATATTTACAACTTAAATATCAAACAGAATTTGACTGCAATGCCCACAAAATTCTGTGGTTAAAAGATACCCAATTGGCTCCAAATGACGACAACCTGATCTGCTATAAATATAAAAGAGTTACCTTTGGCAACAAAAGCAGTCCATTTTTACTACAACAATCTCTCCAACACATTTTTAATGAACAACAAAACCAAGTGGCAGACTACCTAGCTAACCGCTTTTACATGGACAATGCTTTAATTAATGCCAACAATCTCTCAGAACTCAAAGACCTTTACAATTATAGTGTAAACACCTTAATTGAATATAATTTGAAGCTATATGAATGGGCCTCCAATCACTCAGAACTTCAAGGACTATTTGAAAAACATGACATAGCCTCCTCAGAAGATAAAGAAAATGTAAACTATTAGGATATGGTTGGAACACAAATGCTGATACACTCCATCTAAAAACTGTAAACTTAAACTCAGAAGCCAAAACTAAAAGAGAAATACTAAGTTCTGTGCAATCATTGTTTGATCCAATTGGATTTGTTGCACCCTTAGTGTTTAAATTAAAACTCTTCATGCAGAAAGTAACAGCTACCAAAAAAGATTGGGATGAATATCTAGAACCTGAAATGCTGCGTGAATGGAAAAAATTTGTAAAGAAATAAACAAAGTGGAATTTCTGAATTTTCCTAGACAAACTTTTGAAAATCCCAAACCTCTCATGGAAAATCTTCAACTCCACATCTTTTGTGATGCCAGCCAAGAAGGTTATGCAGTAAGTTGCTATCTAGTTGGAAATGGAAAATCCGAACTAATTTACGCTAAATCAAGAGTCAACCCCAAATCAAAACATTGGACCATTTGTAACTTGGAATTAATGGCAATCTGCCTAGGAACCAAAGTACTAGAATACCTTAAAGAAACCTACCTAGAAGAAAACTCAGAAAACCAAAAGTTCTTCAAAACAATAATTTGGACAGACTCACAGGTAGCTTTAAATTGGATTGCTCAAAAATCTCTAAAAATGAAATCCATCTTTGTAAAAAACAGAGTGAAAGACATTCAGGAAGCAACAAGATACTTAAACCATCACCTGGAATTCAGACATGTAGCAGGAGCAGACAACCCAGCAGACCTACTCACCAGACCAATATCTTTCAAGAAATTTCAAAAACTTCTTCCCGTTTACCAACATGGTCCCACATTTTTGAGTAATGAAATTGAATGGCCAACCAACTTAATTTTTAACCCCCACCAAGAAACCTTACAGACAACAATAAGTGTGTGTCAAACAACTTGTAAAGAAATAAATGAAAAAACTCCCTTGTCAAACATGGAAAGATTCTCTAACAGGAAAAACCTGGTCAGAATCACTGCCTATGTTCTACGGTTCATAGAAAACTTAAAGTACTTCCGCACTCACAAATATAACCCCAAATGTAACCCAACAATGGAGAACAAATTGCTGTTTTGGAGAAAAATCATACAGCTTACAAAACTAAGGCCACAAATTACTGGCTAAAATTAGTCCAGCAACAACATTTCTCAAAAGAAAAAGAAATAATCAACAAACTAAATAAAGGAGAAAAAGTTGAGGACCTAACTAAGCTGCAAAAGAATCTAAAACTCTTCATTGACAAAGAAGGGTTAGTCAGAACAATGGGGAGATATAAATATGCAACCAACCTTAACTATTCTGCCAGGTATCCTGTACTACTGCCTGAAAATTCTCATTTAACAACGTTAATCGTAACTGAATGTCATGCAAAAGCCAGTCATGCAACCTTAGCTACCACATGCAATTTCCTCAGACAGGAATTCTGGATCCCCAAAATAAGGCAAGTAGTTAAAAAGGTTCTGAAACAATGTCTGTTTTGCCAAAAATACTTTGCCATGGCTTATGAAGTGTCTACTACTGGACCATTAGTAACGGAACGTTTAAGCTATGAAAAACCCTTTGAAAAAACTGCCCTTGACTATGCTGGTCCAATTTCTGTCCAGGATGAGAATAACCAATTCATGAAAGTCTACTTATTATTGTTTACTTGCTGCGCCACCAGATTCACCAGCCTTCACATCTGCACTGATCTTTCTGCTAAAACCTTTTTAAGAGAACTCTACCATTTGTCCTTAAACTACTCCCTTCCAAAAGTTTTGATTTCAGATAATCAATCCACCTTCAAGAGATCTGAAGATTACCTTAAACATTGGTTCCAAAATGTTCTTGTGTCTCAGTACCTCTCTGATCATGGTATCCAGTGGAAATTTACAGCAGCCTATTCACCCAGAACCTTAGGAATAGCTGAAAGAATGGTGGGTTTAGTCAAAAGAGCCCTCTATACCTCCTTAAAAGGAAGAAAAATCCCTTTAACTGAACTAAAAACAATTGTTCTTGAAATAATGAATACAATTAATTCAAGACCACTCACTTATGTTAATTCAAATGAAGATCCTTCCTCTGATCTACTAACTCCTTTCAAGTTGCTTTTTGGGTATGACAATACCAAATTCAACTTTTTAACCACTAATGATACCCAAGAAGCGGTTAATGAAGATGATCAGGTGGATGCTGATTATATGACAGCAACAGAGGACAAAGAAAGAAAAAAAATACTGGATTACTTTCATAAAGGAGTTAAACAATCTCAAGAAATCAAAAAAAGATGACGATACGAATATTTGAGTAGTTTGAGGGAAAAAGAATACCAACAACACAAAACCAGTAAGTAAAGAACCTAAAGTAGGAGAACTGTGTCTCTTAGATGAAAATTCTATGAATCCCAAATACTTCTGGAAGATTGCTGTAATTGAAACATTACACCCAGATGAAGATGGCATAATCAGGCATGTAACTGTAAAAACACCCAATGGTCATCTCTCCGGAAGACACATATATCGGTTATACCCACTGGAAATAACTGATAAACCGAATATTGACCTGAAAGAACTGGAAAATTCTTCCACAGAATCAGGAACTGTAGATTCTCCTGACACTACTACTGCCGCTACTCAACCCCGACCACAAAGACAAGCTGCAGTTAGATTTCGGGAAGAACTGCAAAGGAAAATACAGAGTGGATCTTTGTGAAGACCACAAATTGAAACTTGTAAATAATTGTAAATAGCTATAACTTAGGACTAACGTTCTACAGAAAAGACGCTTTCATTTTCATATTTCACCTAAAAGGAACTTTTCTGTAGAGCATGTCATTTTCAATCATCAAAAAAAATAAATAAATAAAATTTCCCAAGAATATAATTCTGGGTAAATTTTTTCCCCTTGGGGGGAATGTTAAAAAAAGTGGTTAGAAATAACCGCATATATTTCCAAATAAAATATAAACAAAATAAATAAAAATAACAACCCTCGTTTCTAACCAACTAGTGAAGTTGGGTTTCCCTAATTAACAAAAAGAAGAAAGAAAAAAAGTTTCTGAGATAAAGAAAAACGGAGCTTTGTCCAGTCTTGAAAAATTTTGACCGCATGAAGCGGGCTAGTTTTTTCGTAAAGTAAAATGCTCGTGGTTACCCAACTAACCGGGCAACTTAGTCAACCTTTAAACCTTAAACCTTATAACCTTATCCTTACTAACCACTGCAATTAAGCAAAAACCCTGTTTAACTAAATAGAGGCCTATCAGAACTAGGTATAAGTAAGTTAATTAAAGAAAATAACTAAGGTAAGAGAAAAAACTAGGTACCTAGAAGAAACTCGAACCGGGCTACAACTGCCCTAACTCAATAATTAAATGGCTGTTATAGCCCCTATTAAAACTTAAAGGCAACATAACCCTAACCTAACTTGAGTAAAACCTTCAAAACCTTAAACCTTTAAAAACAAAACCTTAAGGGCAATACAGCCCTAGCCTAACTTAACCTGCAAAACCTAGGTCTGGGAAATAGCTCCTACAAATAAATAACCTAGCAGTGTTAAATAATAACTTAAAACTTAACAAATAAAATTCAAACCTGGAAACTAAATGAAACTTATGGATTAGTTAGAAACAGAAAGGGTAACGTTCAACTGGCAACTTCATTTTTGGTAAGTCTAAATTAATTTTGATGAATTTAGCTTCACCCTAGTTAGTAATCTGGCTGCTGACCAAATTTTAACCTGAAAACCACTGCAACCTACAGTGAAAAAGTCTGTAGCTATGTTGACAGTGTCTAAATAGGCCATTATTATTTCTATAATTACTGTCTCTATTTAAAGTAAACTTAACCTTAATATTACACCTAAACCTAAATAAAAATAATCTCTCTCAAGCTAAATAAAATAAATTCTTCAATAAAATTTTTCAATAGCGATCCTTTCCTGCTTTGAAGTTTAAGATGAAAGACGGGGTACGATTCCATATAAGAAGCTAACTGTTGGTTTTCGCCGTTAAACGCCTGGCATCCCTGTCGTTTGATGGCACTAAATTCCTCAATTCGTTGACGGAAGGGGAGGACCTCTGCAGATGCGGGAGAAGCCGCCTTAGGCTGGGGGAGAAGCCATCCCTCTCTCCAGCGAATCCTGTTCCCTCATGCAGCCTCTTACTGGGGAGGGAGAGAGTGTTGCTTGAGCCGAGGTAGAAAGAGTTTGTTGTTGTTAGTTCTTGTTTCTTCTGTGAGCCATTTTTATAAATTTCTTCACTTAATATTTGATAATTGTAGGCAGTTCGTGTTTTTAGGAAGCCTTTACTCGATTTTTTATTCAACATTCAATACCCCGTAATGAAACTACCTATAACCTACATCCATCTTCTCTATACCATACTCACACGCAAACTGTGGATTTGTCTGAGATTTTTCAACTCACTTACTTGTCGTGCCTTTTTGTGTGCACAGTGCAGCACGTCGTTTATTGAACACAACGTAATGAATGCATTCGTTTTTTCAAGTCTTGCTTTTCTGTGAACACTGGACCTTTTTGTACTTCATAAAATTTGGCTGTCATTTGAAGATGTAATTTAATATAACATAAGATATAAGTTAATTAAAAGTGTATGTACCTCTTAACATTTATTATAGTTTGTATTAGCTTTTCATGTAGATATCACAATGCTGAGGTGACACTGTTTCGTATCAAGATATCGATTAAGCCTATGCATTAAGATTGAGTATTAAGTATAAGCTGTATATTTAAGGTTCTTAAAAATTTTATTTTGCAGTTTGGAGTTGAACACCAGTTCAGAACATCGAGTATCGACAGCGAGTTTTCAGGTCTCAAAAATCAGCATTTACGGCCTGCATTTGATATGCTAACGGCACCACCTAAATATGATGACCTTTGTAACGGCTCTGACAGAAGGGTATATATATATTATTCCATAACATATTCGTTACACACTGGAATAAGATACATTATGAATGTTTTGCCCAAATTTATAAATTCTCTCTCAAACAAACAGGACCCCAAACAGACATCCACTCTGAAATGCAAATATGACCGCCTCAACGCTCCTTGGCTCTATTTGATGCCGGTTAAAGTGGAGATAATCCACAAAGATCCACAAATCCTCTTCTTCCATCAAGTTATCACCGACTCTAAAATTAGAAAATTACAACAGCTCGCTTTACCAATCGTAAGAATCACATATCACATGGAATGAAATTCATAATTTCGACGTGTGTGCAAACCCACAAGGGAAAAGAAAAATTATTCCAAGGTCTTTCGTGTATTCAGCAAAACACCTCGTCAGGGAATGATGAAGTGTACTCCTGATGAGGTGTATTGCTAAATACACATAAAGCCTTGGAATAATTTTTTCTTTTCCCCTCTGGGTTTGCATCATATATATATATATATATACACCTGAGTTATCCTGACCTACCTTAGCGTAAACTAACCTATAAAAATTAGGTCGGACAAGTAAAACTCGGCTGATTTACAATACAAAATTCGACCATACTGGTAAAAAAAAGGTGGCCAACTATTGGTGCTATTTGGGAATTTAGGCATATATATAGTATATGGGGTGAATTTCACAATTAAACACGCTAAATTAATGTGATACACACCCACAAGGTAAAATGAAAAGTGATTGCAAGACCTTTCGTATTTTGAATTACTGTAGGTGTACTGTTGAATACACGAAGGCTTTGGAATCGCTTTCAATTTTTCAAACTAATTTTTATATCCGTTTATACTGAAAACCTTTAGAGTCGGTTCAAGAGTGGGAAGAGGACATTACATGAAATTGAACTTCCTTATTTGAGACTGAATAACATATTGATCATTTAAATGTAACAGTTTAGTATCTTTGGAAACAATAAATTAATGATCTTTATCTTACCAGTAAAGTGGTTAATTTAAGTAGCCTAATAATGTCTGTCCCTGATAAAGATTACAAAAGTACTATTGTTGATGATACCGGGTTCAAATATTGCCCTTTAATTAAGTTAATAATGATTTTACTTTATTTCGTCAGAGTTTAAATGAACTTTATTTTAAACATCTTTAATGATATTAAAAATGAAATATAACCGTTATTTAGGAATAAATTGAAATTAAACAACTCGTCTATAAGCAGAGAAGCAAAATGCCATTATTTTATAATAATAATAGTGCCCATTATGATTGTCGTTGCCCAAAAGCAAAATTGATTTCCCAGGATTTAACAAGTTATTATTTTTATGAAGGAAGGAGGGGCCTTGGGCCCAATACCCACAAAAGCGCTCCCCCCCCCCCCACCCCCATAGAAGAAGAAGAAGAGAACCAAAATCAAGGTCCAGGCTTTACGACATAATACCTTGACGCACTGCGTTTGAAAGATTGGAGGTCATAGGGAAAGATGGATTGAGGAACATTGTTTAGAGCAGTGGTTCCCAACCGGTTTTGGCTTATGGCCCCCCTTAGGAACCTTATTTTTTCCTGTGGCCCCCATAAGCATTATTTTCAGTAGGTAATATGCAGATTTAACTCTATTTTACAAAATAACATTTTCCTGTGGCCCCCTTCAAATGTGCCATGGCCCCCAGGGAGCCATATGGCCCCCGGTTGGGAAACACTGGTTTAGAGCACCGGTTGAGTAGATGAAAGATTGAAAATACCGATTAATCCTTGCGTTAGAGAGTTGGACAGAAAAGGAATGAGAATGTGTAAAAAGCCTGGTGCTGCGTGCTCTCCTTAAAGGAGGAGGCATGCTGCAGTTGCAGAGTTCGTAAGAGCAGTGTCCCTTATAATAGCGATAGTAAAGAGAGAATGAGTGAACATTGCGGCGAAGAGAGAGGTATTGAAGACAGTCAGTAAGAGGTTGGGAATTGATGAGACGAAAGGCCTTTGATTCCACCCGGTCAAGTACGACTATGTGGGTTAAGCCACCCGATACATGAGAAGCATACTCCACAGTAGCGGATCTAGGATTTTCGAAAGGGGGGGGGGGCGGACCTTTACATATGTAAACATTGCGCCAAAATAATGTTTAATTATATATAAATATAATTACATAAATTGGAATTAAAAATACATGTGTTAACCCTTTAAGCACCAGCAGGCAAATTTTTAGCGTTTACTAAAATGTAGTTAAAGACCAGGTTTCTGGTAGTAAATATTGGAACTAATTTGATGAACGTTATCTAATCTATCTGTTCAAAGTATTACCTGAATCAGTTATTTAGAGAGAGGAAGATCGTGAACGTGAATACTACGCAAAGCGTTTACAAGCACATTAACCTTGTGTCTACAAATGCTTACAAACCATTAATAAATGAATATGTAAAGCTGGAAAGCATAATTTAATTGAGTATACGAAGGGAAATATTATTTTACACAGTTTCTAAAAATAAAATTGAAAGGTAAGTTGGCAGGTATTTACGAGGGTGGTGTTGATTTTTTTATACTTTAAAAATGTATGTACTCTTTTGCTTTTAGAAATTTAAAAAATTATTATAAAAAATAAAGCATTTGGAAGGGGCACCAAGATTGACCAAAAAGAGGTGGCGCTTCCCCCGCCCCTCGTAAATCCGATAGTGATACGCCATACAGGGGCGAACAAGACCCCTGTACACAGACAGCAACTGAGTGGGGGTTGAAGAAACCGCGGAGGCGGTACAGCACACCTAACCTCTTAGAAGCTGTTTTAGAAAGAGAGTATATGTGATCTTTCCAGGAAAGATCACGAGAAAAGGAAACTTCAAGAATGTTAAGAGAAGAGGAAGGATTGAGAGTTATGTGTTGTTGAAGGTAAGGGGGATAGTCATGTGGAAGATTGTGAAGAGTAGACAGATGGAGGAACTGACTTTTTGAGGCATTGAAAGAGAGAAGGTTTTTTTCTGTCCCAATCAGATATAGCAGAAAGATCAGAGGTCAGGTGTCCCATAGCCGTCCTACGCGAATCATGGAGTGACTGTTGTATGAACGTTTTGGGAAGCTGGTGTAGAAGTGACGAGGGCATCATCGGCATAGGAGTAAATTGGAGAGGAAGTGTGAATTAAAAGATTATTAATAATTAATAAATAAAAGGAAAAGAGTGGATGACAGGTGAGAACCCTGAGGAACACCACTATTGATAGTTTTAGGAAAAGAACAGTGGCAATCTACAACCGCAGCTATAGATCGGCCAAAAAAAAATTAGAGATGAAGGCACAGATAGAAAGATAGAAACCGAAGGAGGGCAGTTTGGAAATTAAAGATTTGTGCCAGACTCTATCAAAAGCTTTTGATATGTCTAGCGCAATAGCAAAAATTTCACCGAACTCGCGAAAGGAGGATGACTAAGAGTCAGAGAGATATGGAACAAGATCACCAGTAACCAGGGAACCATGAGAATTCCCATTTTCATTGTATTCCACAAT